>JAHZMV010003373.1:0-19591 GCA_027743765.1 Coecobrya sp. COE2
ACAATTAAACAGCAGTCCATATTCTCCAGTAAATAAAATTCACATTCCAAAATATGGTTCGTCCGGTAGGGAAATTCTTGTGTATAAGCATAGTTGAATTTATTCTTAACTGTAACATTAATCATTATTTCATCATTTAATGCAACATCTTCAATTACAGATTCTAATGAGTTTTTTCTTAAGAAATGAAATACTCACGAAATGATTATTTACTTGCTTTCAAAATTTATCGAATTTTCGGTAAAAAATATTTGATCATGATGTCCATTACTTACAGTTACAAAAGAAGATGAGTATTTTTTGGTGCTCTTCATCAGTCATAAACTGCAAGTCGTTTTGTCTCTCACGGATCAAATCCTGTCTGTCCAGTACCCATTGTTGACTGCAAATTTAATATGTCATACATTAAATTAAGCTAACTGCTTGCTTTACCCGTGAAAGATTAATATTGATTCAATTTTGCTAGCCTTACCAATGCGAACTTTGCCAAAAGTTTCCTGCCATTTCAATGTAGCTTACAGAAGAGCTTTACGATGTACAAAACTAGAAACTTTGCGTGTTACTGGAACAATTTAGTCGTTTAAAGGAATGTTAACTGTTCCATAGACAGACTTTTAAATTATCGCTAAAAAACCTTGCAGAGATTTATGCCATTATTTTCCTCTTATAAATTCCCACTATAACATTCGCTTATACAGTTGCATGCGTTAAAGAATCATCATAAAAGTTTACTATTTGCAATTGGCTATACGTGTGCGAAACTGGGATTCAAAATAATACTGAAACAGTTAATTATAGTTTTTTAAGCTATACAATCAAAACACCAGGTATGATGACTGNCATAAAAGTTTACTATTTGCAATTGGCTATACGTGTGCGAAACTGGGATTCAAAATAATACTGAAACAGTTAATTATAGTTTTTTAAGCTATACAATCAAAACACCAGGTATGATGACTGTTTTGAAACTTCAAGTCTGTCTGTATGAAATGTTATTGAGCCGAGCAGCAGCTAACAACACATTTTGTTGAAAGATGTGTGCAATGTTGGCTTTTAGTGTTATTGCCGTATATACCAACAAGAAGCATTTTTATATAGTCAAATAGTAAAGATTACTTATTTTAGAAAAATGTTACAGTGGAATACATAAAGAGCCCAGAAACCGGTGCTGACTTATCTTGCAATGTAGCTGTAACCGACATGCACGAGAATCATGAGATAGACTTTGCATCTTGCAACATATACGTTCCAGATACACTCCTGTGCGTACTCCGTACTCTCCCAAATTCTTCCTTTTCCCTAAAAATTAAACCGAAGTTTTCTGAGTAGAGTTTCACTTTACAGACTTGTTTGCACGTCTGTCTCAAGTAAACCCAATTATAAAGCTTACAATAATATGCACGTTGAAAGATCCTCTTTTAACGGTAGTCAGCGACCTATTTATAGCCGCTTTAGAATTCAATAGCTTCGCTTTTCCTACAGTAAACCAGGGACGCTAGCATAGACGCAAAGTACACATTAATATTACTATTATGGCTTTATATACTGTGCTTTAATAACATGCTTCGTGTTAAAGTTTTTAAAGATATGCCTCTTGCGATACCACGTATTCTGAACACAGATTCAATATTATACACATACATAATATTATTCATGCAAGCTATAAGCATCCAATGCGCTATAAAAACTGTTTTTGTGAAGATGTGGTTTACATAAAAGTTTAAATGCAGCAAGCCAACCGACCGACTGTATATTTGCAAACAAAAATGCTAAATAATAAAGAGTTGTGATAAATACCTGAATGATACGAATGTGTGTAGAATTACAAGTCTGTGCAACGCTGTCTGACACCTACACGGTTTAAAGTACAGCTTATATTCGTACGTGAATGTAGATGTGCGTGCCCAGGCAGAAGAGTTAGCAACTTTGGGTTTTTTGCGTAAGTCAACTTGACCGGCTGCTGTGTGCAAAGTTGTTGTAGAAGATCAAAAATCAAGTATCTTTGGTCGTCAATTCCCTGGTCCACGAGAGGAAACTCTGAGAAAGTGAAAGTTCCACATGTACGCTGGTCATACTCCACATCACTCACATAACAGACCTGTGAAATCCGAGAGTGGAGAAAAAAATCAGACGTAGTGGCCCGCAGTCGGCTTTTTTAAGTCAAGTCAAAAACGTGCAAATAATATAAAGATAAATACAGGTGAGATTTGTATTATTTGCTTTAATTGCTTTTATTATGCATGTTTAAAGTATACTATATAGAGGTAATGGGTTAGTAATTTGTATTTTATGCTTATGGAATGGATTAAATTTTAATGGCTAGAAGAAAATTGGAACATTGACTATAGCCTTTTGGAGATTTGTTTAATAATTATTGTTGTTGGAAATGCGAATGCTGGACAACTGGATTTTAATTAATTGCATACATTAAATAAATTATGTATTTTATGCTTTATTTTTTCAGGAGCAGCTTTCTCCGGTACTTCAGTAGTACTTTTTCTAAGGGAAGTTGAACCGTCTAGCTTTATTTTGCTATTTGTGCAAAATGTCGGGTGCAGGCGGCACGGAGAAAATCGACCCTGTGGTGTCAACCGCTGATAGCCTTGGAATTGATCCGGTGTACATTGAGTATGCCAGGCAGTTACTCAACCCTATTATGGCCGAAGGCTGCTTCGATAAGTACCTAGGCTTGGATTTCAGTGATTGTATGTTAATTATAATGATTATAATGCAGTGATTATAATGCATAATTATAACATTTTAGAGCAATTCTTTTATGTTTCATGTTTGACTTAATTCATTGCAATTTTATGTTTCCTTTTCAGCGGAATGCGTAAAGTACACGTTAAGCAAGGGTTTAGGCATAGGAATTATTGCAGGATCACTTTTAGGTAAAAATCTCATAATAGCTTCTCTGAATTGAACAAATTAACGAAGTATTCCTTTTTAATCATGTATATATTTGTTTAACATCTTTTTAGTTAAAGTACCACAAATAGTTAAAATCCTACGTGCCAGGAGCGCTGCTGGGATAACATTCATAAGCGTTGTAATGGAATTGTTTGCTATAACCTCTAACTTATCGTATTCATACGTCAGTGGTTTTCCTTTCAGGTAAGATTGCTTGATATAATGTAAATCTCGTTTATACTCTTGTCAGTTTATTTGCACATTTTTGAATATTAACTGATTTATCCTAATTGTTTTTAGTGCGTGGGGAGAAGCATGCTTTCTGGCCATACAGACAGCCGTGGTAGCAATGTTGGTCTTGTTCTATAGCCACGGTAGCATTTTACTTGGTTTGAGCTTTTTGGTTGCATACGGAAGTTCGATTTATGCTCTTGTATCCGGTCTTACACCACTGGAAACTTTGTGGTCAATGCAAGCCGCTAATGTTCCTGTAATCGTAATCAGCAAGGTAATATTTTGGTCATTAGAAGTGTTCCAAATTGTCCGTATCAGAATCAATCGCTCATTATTTTACTATTGAAATGTTACTTAACTTTTATAGCTCCTTCAAGCGCACACAAATTTCCGGAACAAATCCACTGGCCAACTCTCTGCAATTACTATATTCATGCTTCTTGGAGGATCTGCCGCAAGAATATTCACTTCAATACAAGAAACTGGAGATCAAGTGATCATCATCACCTACGCTGCTGCTACATTTGTTAATGCACTCATTGCATTTCAAATGGTTTGGTACTGGAATAGTGGCAATAAAAAAAAGGCCGTACCAAAGCCAGGTGGCAAGAGTACAAAAGGTAAAGGAGGGAAAGCTAACGGTCCCAATGCTAATTCCCCGAAAAAGGCAAGCCCAAAAAAGAAGAAAAATAACTAATAGGGAAAATTTTATCAAATACATTTGCCGTCATCATTCGAAGACATTTCAATTTCTACTTGCTGGAAATATATTTATACCTATAATTAAATGTTACTGCTTTTTTTTAAATTTTCTGTTCATGATACTCCAAAGATTTTTTAAATTGTTTATTGTTTACCAAATATCTGCAATAAGTACATGTATGTATTTAATATACCTATCTCATTTGTTTACGGCCAAGTTTAATGTGCGAGCACAGAGTCTGGAAATTCCCAACAAAAGTCATTTAGTTATTGATGTTAGTTTTAATAAGGATTTCAGCAACAGAAAAAAATTGCAATACATTAATACATACACGTAGATTACTCATGATGACACTCAATTGTAGCTGTTTTGCCTTGAAAATATGACGCATTTGTTTAAAAAATCTACTTATGATATTTATAGATATTAAAGCTCAAATAGAGTGATAGCATAGAAAATATGTAGTATGTAGAATGTGACTGAATGTGGACAGTTTATTGTTGTTATAATTGATTTTTGGAGGCTTCTCAATAATCTAAAGACAATGTTTCAGCACTTTAAGACGCTATAGTACTTACCTTAACCAATAAGCTTATTTGAAACTCTAATATACTTTAATATTATACAAAGATGGACTATTGAAAATTTGATTATAAAATAAAATAAAGTAGAATGTTTAGTTTGAAAGAAAATATCAGTTTAACGATTGCCATTGGTTGTTCATTTTTTAACAAAGATTGAGCGTTATTCATACAGACATGAGCCTCCATAAAAACGCTCCGTGGGAAAGCTGTATATCATTGAAGGACACTTTGAACTGCAACTACAGATAAATTAAATCTTACCCCAATTCCCAGCAATATTGAATAAATATTTACTGTAAATGTAATACCAGTATCCAGAATATTTTGATTTCAAAGATCGATTTCAGATGTGTAACAGTCCTTGCAAATTATTATAATAGGTAGTAATTGTAGTGAATGGTACAGCACGATACTAAAATCGAATGGGCATTTATATCCTATGCATATTTTCACATTCGTGCATGCCCACAAGGAACACATCAACTATCCGGTCAATCAGACAAAGAGGATTGCTATCACTTAATAACCCTATTTAAGTTAAGTTATAATCTCGCCCTGATTCCTTCGGTTTCAAATTTTCCGATCGGAATAGGACAAGAAAGTTATTCATAATTCATTCTTATTATTACTCGTAATAATGAATAAGTATTGTCCATATATAATATATGCTGTTAGCCTAAAATTGGCATATGCGTTCGGATGAATGTAAAGTATCCAGCAAATGTATTAAAGCAATGAGTTCAAGTATGAATTTTAAATATATTTGAAATTACAAACAAAATGGCAGTTACATTGTCATTCCCAATTATTATAGCTTGTTGGCCACCCCTTCACTCCCCTTATGGTTTTTGGTTTTATGATTTCGAATATTCAAATACTGGTTACTTTCCACTTTTTAAATATTTCTAGCAACTTTTTTAAAATATTGGTTTTACATTGTGCGTCTAGCACAAGATTTTCTAAGACATGACTGGACCAACATTTTTTACATACTTAATAGTATTGAAGTACCTATTGCTGTTTCGATTGCTATTGAGTGGTGAGTTTGCACTGTGCATTTATGCATAATTTAGAAATTACCAGTGATTATTGGATTTGGATAAATGACAAAAAGTCTTACCACTTCTTTTTATTGGGGACTTCATTTAATTTTCCAAATAATGAAATCAGGTAATGTGTGAATTATGAAAGCTCATTCGTTTCATCTATGCAATGTGCATACAAAGTACATAATATGTGCCATAATAAATAGTAAAAGTAAAAATTTGATGACGGATTATCTTTATGGAGTAGGATTTTATTGAGTAATGATCAGTCAAATCAATTCGAGAGTTGTTCTCACTTGACCCCATAGCATGATCTAGTATCACAGAAAAAACAATACAGAAAAACATTGTATGTATATATAAAATATATGTCTATTTGCCGAATACACGATACTTTTATGAATTTGTAACCCTACACTTTCACTCTAATGAACTTTTACAATTATTTACGCTGTTTTGTACATTTTTATAGATTTGTTGACTGCTGCTACTATTAGCTTCATATAAATAGTAAAGCTTCCATTTAAGATTTTAGCTCGAACACAAAGCTTCCATTACTATTACATATTACATTTGTTTCACAGATTGATAGCAGAACATACAATCTGATTCAGGATTTCTGAATAAGAGTTGAAAGATGGTCATCAGTTGAAAGATAGATTACCGAATGACGTTTTCTTACATTCTTCCATTATGATTATTTCTGCTACCTACTGAGAATTCGTTTTTTACTTGGAGCTCCTGTGGTGTCAAGGGTTTATTTTACTCTAGGTAAAAAATGTATTACCAACCTATACACTCAGAGAATAATATTATGTGTACCTCTTTCATTCTGGTATAAACCATGTAGTAGTAAAAGACTCTGACTCTTGCTCATAATATGTTTCATCAGTAGTCAGTACAAGACAGATTAACATTACTTTCAGCTAATGGGGTGAGCTGTATAGGTCATCATCATCTTCATCCATGTGTTAAGAAAGCTTCCAACCAAGCAAATCTAATAAATGTGCCAATTAGCTGTAACTCTGAGCTATCGGTACATTGTTTCACGTCAGGAAAACACCTTTCCAATTAATTTAATAAATTATATTTTCCTTATTTGTAAGGCTACACATTCAACGCGATTTTTCTATTGAACTGATAAGTTCAGGTGTTGGATTTACCGACAAAAAATTGGTATTGTTTTTCATTTGTCAATGTCGACGAAGCATAGAATCTAACGAATTGCACTTTTCAGTTTTTCTCAATATATCTATTAGTTATCATGTTGTACCAGAGAAATATGACTGACCATGCATGCAATAGCCAATGCTGAATACTGCAAATATCTTTGACTACTGCATAATCGCTTTCCTTACTAGTTTCTTTATATTTTCTATGTGGTCACAAAGAGGAAGCGTTAAAAACTTAAAGTAGGAACTCGATATGGGTTTATAATTAAAATCAGTTGCTTTTTTTCTAATTTAGGTTCTCCAGTTGTAATAAAAATCAACCGCCCTGATCAACCCCTCCTCTCAATATGAAAAGCAAAAAATTATTTATTTGCGAAACTACTGTTGAGAAAAAACATGGATTATGAGAATACTACATGAGCTTATCTATTAGTCATAAATAGACTCAAAACCCTTGCTTTTTAATTACTTCGTGAACAGAGTGAATTTCATATCGACACTTTGATGGAGTCTCCTAGAAAAACTAATACATACATGCATGCTACTGCCAATATGGATAATAATTTTAATTATAAGATTATTATGCGTTACGTTCCATCGATTCCTGAATTTGAACCGGAGAAGAAATGTAATATTGCATTTAGCGTGCGTGAAGTGCTGACTTTCTACACGATCTTCTCATAATTCATGTAAGCTTGTCGACGCATCTACGGATTGGTAGGCGGGTTTCAACCGTTCCCCTTGTCGTAACAAAGTTTATTGGCAACGCGTATTTATAAAGGTCGGAAGGTGGAGGAATAATTTACAAGAGTTTTACAAGTGTACCGGTTATATTGAAGATATATTTTGTTTACATTAGTGTTGGAGAACAAGCACTTCTGCCACAGAATCCACAAAACAAAATAATAATTTTTGTCTCTACCTACAAATTATCTGTCTGCATTTGCATCAGCACATATTATTATTATACATTTTCTTATGAGTAAATTAGCATATTCTTAAATAATTTCAAACTTCGAAGATGATATTAACATCATTAATTAGTTTCATCCCACTGTTGACTAGCTTTTCTTGGTAATTTAGAGTTTATTTTCCAAATGTGTATAATGGATTTTCAAATATTTCGATTTGATTCACGCCTTAAAACAGAGGCTCCAACCGACAAACCCATGTTCTTCTCATTTCGCTTCTGTTCCTACAACTGATACTATAATATTTAATGTACAACTTGTAATCAAGATTAATAGTTGAGCCAAAATCAATACAAGGAGCCAACCTCATCTCTTTAAATCAAAAGGGGGACATGACTTCGCCCTGCTTAAAAAATATATTCCCAGTTTAAATAGATTCTCATATATTTATGTTTATGGAGAGATTTTTATAGTTTGCAAGTTGAACTAATTAATAAGTGGATGTGTACAATATTCTACTAATATGTAAATTTGAATATAATTTGCTGTCTACGCACAAATATATGTTTTAAAATGTACCAAAAGCGATACGTCTCCAATATATGTATATGCATACCTAGATAACGTATGGTAATGTGGTTTGATCAAGTCGAATTGCCAACTTACTTTTTTCATTAGGAATCGAATGAAATGTCTTAATCAAAACGGTCGGGTTCTTGATTAAGATTTAATCGAAAAATTACATGTCAAGTTCAAGAGGCGCAAGTTATTAAAGAACATGCGCCTGATCGTACTTACTTTAATACTTTCAAGTTAGCTTCCTTACAATCGTGTAGGAACTATGATTATTTACACATCGAAACACTCACCTTGCATGGCACTTATTTATCGTGAGAAATGAATACAGACACAGTGTTGAGCTTGTATTAGTTTAAGAAGTAATGTGGGAGCCGAGGAAAAATTAATTCGGTAGCCACCACTGTTGACTGGATTATGAGCTCAAAGTCGGCTACTGGGTTTTATCATTTGATTACAAATTATTTACTGCTTATTGGCTACTAATTACGAGAGGGTTTGCATTTTGTGCCTCATAAATTTATAGCAAGAATTTATAGCAAGAATTTTACTAATTCGAAATAAAGATGCCAAAAAAAGTGTGTAGACCGTCTGTACTCTTTGCTGTAGACGTGGTTGCGAATGTATTTGGGTAAGATAGGAATGTGTTGAATAATTGCAAAAAAATCACACAGTTGCATCTTCACTTGTTATACCAAGGGTTTTAATGTCGATAAGATCCAATTCGGCAAACAATGAAAAATTAATGAGGTAACTTGATTGCAAATGAAGACAATTTCGATCACAGGTCTTCAATATTTCAATATTATTAAAAAGCCAAATGTATATAACTTGTATGTGTGTGTACTGCAAATATATAGCTAGCAAACATTTAAGTGTTACCGGTAGCAAATTTACCAGGCACAATAATTTTTAGAAAGCTCATCTACGATGTCGTTCTAATCGATTTGCTGTCAGGTTAATTTGCAATGATATATATGATCGTGTTATCAAGGAGTTTACCAAGAGGTGCGTTAGATGTAAAATGCAAAGTGGACTCTTTAAAACAGTCTGCTTTTTTCTACTTTTACTTCTCGTAGTTTAGAAAAGAATGAAGTATATATGAAATGTGGTAGGCAGTTTAAGTCACGTCGCTACTCTTGACAGTATCAGTTGTTGTGTGGTAATGCAAAAAGTCAACAAAGGTAATAAATATTGCTAACGGGAGTCGTTACAAGACTCATTACTTGCTTCATGCGTTTCCTTTAATTTATTGGTGTTCATATGTAGGTACATTCGTTTGAAGATCAAGAAGAGCGAAGAAGGCTCTGGCAGGAGTAGTGGAGTGCTTGCACGATCAAGTAAACACTAAACACAATCATAATATGAAATCACGTATTACAAATTACATGATGTAACGATGAATGTAAGTACATATGCACCACTACTACAATCATTATTAGTTTCATTTTACATGCTACTAACGAAGAAAGCAACCCACCAAAACCATACTTGTCGCTATCCGAGCTGCTGGAAGAAGGGTAACTTCAAATATTTGCATAAAGCTTAACACAAAATGCTCATAAATTTATAGCCAAATAAGTCAATAATTCATTCTCACACGACTCCTACTAGTGATAATTTTAGTTTCTTATTTTCTGAATTTATAATGTGGATGTGGATGGTAATATAAATGTTTTATTTTCGTTATGTAGCTTCTCGGTGAATTTGGTTTAGAAAACCAAAATTTTGTTGGCAGTAAAGAGTAAAGAATCACATTCTGTTATACACACAGAATTTCGTTTCAGAGAGTGATGAAACTAAGCGAGAAAATACTTTTGAATTAAGTAATATGAAATGTTTTACGAATTACAATCAACATCACACATTAACATATCCTTTCCTAGTTTTTACAAAGATGAAAGACAAAAACAACTAGCGAAAATGGATTTTATGTGTTGCATGTAACAATCTTTGATATATTTGCAATATTATAATCTTAAATTAAAAGTTTTAAATTTGGTTCATCCATTAAAATACAAACTGTTTCGCTTCGTTGCGGTTATTGCGTTCTACGCCACAAATATGGTCGCAATATACGTTAGCTTTATTTAGACTGCTTATGAATATGCAATAAAAATAAATGAAAATCCAAATGATTTAATATGTAATATTTTGATAAAACGAACAATATAATGATTTAAGTCAACAAGTTCCAGCTCCTGGTTTACAAAATTGCTACTGCATAGCAGAAGATAAGCATACCTCCTTTTCTTACGGCAACAGTCAGTATTTATGTATGGAGAAGGAAACGACGAAAGAACAAGTGAGTAGAAAAGGAAAACCGGTTCCTTTTAAGCCAGACTTTTCTCTCCATTTTCATCTTTTCCAGCTTCCTCATAAACTTTGTTTTGGTGGAGTAAGCAAATACACTGACATCGTGATACACCCAGTTAGTCTAACAAGTACCTGTCGCCTGCAACTTTTCGACCATAAAACCGAAAGAATATACTCCACCTGGCATGCTACAAGGCATTGTACTGTAATGAATCACGGCACGGTAATAATAATAGATATAATAATAATTTGTACTTAAAGTGTACCAATGTAATAATAAATTCCTTAATGTTATGAATGGATGTTCGCCGGTAACATCATCGTATAAACATGAATTTTGAATGTGTCGGTGTACGATATAATGATGATGATTATACATTTTTATAACTGAGTCACAAACACATATTATCAGGCATAGGCACACGTTAAGGTCTCATTGAGAAATAATATTAAGCAATGCAGATTTGCGGCAATAGTAATAGAATTTCTTGAGGATTTTTCGATCTATTAATTATAATATTAATTTACAATAAATGGCTGTCTTCATGTTGAACTACGTGAATAGTCTGACTTTTACTTTTGAACATATATAAATTGTGTACATATTATATTCGTATGTATTCAACCAATTTGATGTTGGAAAACTTTTTTGAACAAATATAAGCTAACGAAAACTAGGTCTACATTGAAGGAAATACTTTTACACATCATTCGTGGTATTGACAGTTTCAGCAATGGTAAAGGAGTATGATTGCGTGATCTAGTAAAGAATGTATGAATGTTTGGATATATTTATGTGGTTTGCTTTGTGAGTTATATTTTGAATTTTGAAAAAAAATATTTTTTGAATTATTTGAAAATGTAAGTAAATCTGGATAACTCAACAAATAAATTGATAGCTACTAAACGTGTATTTACTTTGAATAGGCATATTAAATTTTCATGGCATTAACTTTATGTGGAATTGAGTGAACAAAAATGATATAGCTTTGGTACATACTTAAATAGGAGATAAACTTCTGTTTAAATGGAATGAGCTTTAAGGAGTAATCTATACTTGTAATCTATCTAAACTAAACCCCCTTCGCGTCTTGTCTGACGTTTGTACATATATTTCTATATAGGTATGTATGTCAAAAAGTCAAAAAATACGGTGTGTGAGATGAAACATGTAGATTTCCTAATGGTAAATGATTTCATAAACCCCATGCTCAAATGCTCACACATCACAAGTCATTTGCAGTAATTCAACCGCAAGAACATTAACATCATCCAAAACATAAACATAGATGCAATGATGCGGAGATCTTATCGGAAATAGACGTCTTCAAGGGGAACTCTACAAAGCAGCGCATCCGTTTGTATTTTGATTACACCACACCTTATACAAATCGTACCTGTGTATGTATATTTTTATTATATTATACATAAAATAAAAATATTTCGCCGCAGTTTACACCTAAATATTTTTTGTCATGTCGTTGTCGAATCATTGGTAAAATATGCTAAAAACAATAACGATTATTAAATGGTTACATTCAATATAGCCTAATGAAGGTGTTTGTTCAGTGGAACGACGAAAATGTTGAGACTTGAGTTTGATTTCTATGTAGCAGATGAAGCGAAATAATTTTTTTAGTTTGCCAGCCGTTTTTCTGCAAAGTGAAAACATTAACGCATCTAAATGTGTATGGAAAAATCTATATGAATGTGCGATTTTACATTTTACTACTTTCCCAATAAAGGTACAAATAGGTAAGTATTTGAGATTTGTAGTAATATCCAAAAGAATGGAATGTTGGTATGTTCATACATCATTCGGAGTGCTTACACGGGTATGTATTCTCGATAAGAATGAACCTCTCAAAAGAAGACGTTTTAGGATTAGGAAGATGTCCAGCCGCGTGTCCCCTCATATATTTACTGAATACAACGCCTTCAGTTTCAAACTATGACAAGTAATTTTTACAATAACAACAAAGGTCTTAGAAAATCTTATACAAAACTATTTTTACGTTCTTCATTGAGAAAACTCGGAGAGAATTGATGGGAAATGTGGTAGATGTAGGATGGCTAACTACTAGGAATACGACCAAGTCGGAGACCAAACGACCATCCCAGAAATTCCATACCTTTTTGATTCATAATTCCTCAACGGGATTTTTTTCAAGGTGGGAACTTATTTGGCTGAGATTGTGAATGTAGGTAGGTGTCAGTGAGCTCACAACCGAAGACCTCTTATTGTTAGTAGTAAAATGTTCTTACATCACAGAAGCTGTTTTCACAATAACTTTTTATAATATACTGTGTATAGAATGTTACTAATGTCATATACCTAGCTAAGATGCGTTGATTTTGTAACGAAATAATACTGTAATACTACTTTATATGCAACATTATAGGTGCGATGATCATCATATTCCACTAGCTTCCATATAGTGTGGTGTTGTAATGTGTAATTTCTTGGAAACATGAATACCTTTTCCGATTACGCAGGTATCTAAAAGTAATAAATAGAAAATGATGAATGACAACGGGATTTACGCCTCATATGTATAACCTATATAAGACTTTGCAGAATCTGAAGGTCATCGTTGCTGTATGTATGAGGATTATTAAAAACCAAGAGATATAATATGATACATGACAATCAAATTTTTCTCTTGTGAATTTATACTCGTATATTATCATTTTTGCTGGTATAAGATGATGTTATGAAGGAAGAAGTGGTTGGTGGTATAAGAAATTGAACTGGGATAAAAAAAATGTGTTTCATGAATTATATTATTAGTATCTATACCACAATTCCCGTCTTCCGAACAGATTTGTACTTCTGTGATGTATTTCTTCATTGAGTTGAGCTGAGCAAAACAAATTAGGTAGCTGTATATGGGTACTGGACTGGACAAGTAAAAAGGACATGGACTGAAATACCGTATTAAAAAATAATCAGCTTTCCTCTAACTCGCGTATGCAACACAACCAAGCCCAACTGCCTTCATTCTGCATGATAGGAAGCAAATCCCTTCTTATTCAGAATGTGCAATCTCATCGCTCGTAATAATGAAGGATGTCCAAGACTTTGTCCTCGTTTATCAAGTCTTATTTCATTTCGAGCATTCAATTTCCTTAAACATATTCCATCTGCATATTATATTAGGATTTCTTTTTATCCCCGTTCATCTAATCAGAATCAAAGAGACTTACGCTACGGTGTGAGCTGAGGCATGCTTCTTGAAAGATATTACTATTATATTAGTATCGTATCCAAAACATCTTTATACGTGGTTCGTGGGTACACTGGATACAAAACCACTTGGTTTCACTTTATTAAGAGATATTCTTAGATCTTCTTGTGAATTCATTTGAGAACTGGTAACATGATCAAATGCTCATATCTCCTAACCAAAAACAAATTTTGTCTAGAATTGGATGCAAGGGTAAAATTGAAATTTTTCTTAAAACAGGATTTTTCAATTCGGTCACCTGTACGAAACTTTTTTTATTTTTGGAAAAATACAATTTATATCGTCAGTCGATTCTACTTCAATTATTATACTGCGGATTGATGAGAAGAACGCTGAACAAAATTACATACCGTACACACATGTAATGTAAAGTGCATACGTATAGAATAGGTACATAGTGCAACACAGCCGTTGTTGGTTGTTTATTTTGATGCAAGATTCGCTTCGGTTGTAGTTCTACTCATACAGTAATTCAACTATACCCTTGTTTTACCCACAATCTGTAACAAATAGAAATGAGGGTTGTCGGCACCTCATCAAAAAATATAATTGAGTTCATCATCACCATCAATTTGTAGTCCTAAAACCATTAATCTTAACAACGGTCGATTTCATTAATTATGCCCTTTGCAAAGATGTTTAAGAGAAAACCGCTATTTATCTCCCATTCATGATGATGACTAAAATATCGAAATAATTTCTTTACAAACCCTCAACACAGATAAAAGCGGTTCACCTGTTATATTTCTCACCTGTTACTTTACACATAAAACTGCATTATTGCGTTTGCTTTTACTTAAAACAACGCCTTATTCTACTAAATACATACTTACATGAAGCTGTACTGTACATTTTTAATGACTTTATGTTGCTAATAATAATATGTAGCCTATACAGTACATATTTTCAAATCTAATATATTGTACCCAAACATACAGTTAAACCAACGGAATGATTAAATTAAAATCATTTCCAAAATTGAAATCATACTCTATGATTCCACATGTAATATCGATAATCCTGCCAAGTTCGTTATCTGTTTTCAATACTGCCCACGCACACATAATATTATCAAGCAGAACAGATGCCAAGCCCAAGAAATTGACAAAAAGTTCCAGCAAGATTTAATACACGGGCATTTCGGAGAGAGCCATTTCAATTTGTCGGATGAAATTGGATGGGATTCCCTCGTCCAATTTGGCGATCGCCAATACGAACATTCCTTTGTTCCCTGCTCTTTTGTCCTCGCCCATTCTCTTATGCAGAGGCATAAGACTGATACTTCCAGTTATCCAAACACATGTGTGTGCTGATCAAAAGGAGAAAAGCAATATCCGTAGGTATATGTATGTATTTACTGACTGAGAAAAATCACAGCACGCCCCAGTATGCAAACGCATGAAGTCACATTTAGAATAAATCCAATTTGCATCGCATATAAGTATGTATATATATTAGGTAATATAGATTTGGCCTTTTGCTCATGCTCTGCTTCCGGCTCCTGTCAGCCTTGCTCACAGTCAGTGTAAATGGAAACTTTCAGTTTTCGAGGGATACATTCATTGGGATAATATCAAGCTCTTCTCATGAAAACCATGTGCATCAACGTATCAAATTCTAGCAAAAGGAATAAGAATACGAGATCGTTTTCCTTTTACGGCTGCATGCTCCAAAGCACCCCATGCGTATAGGTCGTTTGTTAGTAGAGGGCAGCGGATGTCAATAAAGAATGTTATTTTGAAGAGTACGCACAAAAGTGAGAACAGGAAAAGGAGTAAGCCACGAGCTGCTTGGATTTGTCACAGTGCAATGTGCATCAGTAAGGAAGAAAGCTCCGTTTGACCAAATTGTAATAATAACTACCATCTAATCACTTTACTTTCACATCCGTATCATACGTAACATGGTTGAATTGAAAATATAATGATGCAAACTTATTTCAAACCTCTTATTAGCAAACTAAATCTTCGAAAACTAGTTAAAAGGTGATGGATATAATGATACTGTACATATTATATGAAAAAATGTTCTTTGAAATATGTTTAGCTTTCAACTTTTAACACTCCACGCATATAATCGTTGAATTCATGTAGTGCATTCAACCGAAAAATTAATTCGGAAAAAAATTGAACACAAACATGTTACCTGTTTTTCATTAAACATTCCAAAAGTATGTATTCGTTTCTCCAAGTGTCACAAAAATTTAATATTTGAAATCATAGATAATCCAGAATGCAGACTGGAAACTGGAAAACACTTTATTGGTTTCTTTACTGCCTGTTGTAAGGATTCTCATAGTATTGTGTATTCACTACTCGCTTTAACTATTCAAAACTGTATCTTATAACTGCTTAGAAAATATTAAAAAATATAAATTAAATCTGTTTACTGGCTTTCTTTTCAATGTAACGGTTTCTTTCTTGAGAACTCATACTATCCCTTAAGAACACACCGAAACTTGCACAATTACAGAAAAAATGTATTTTTCTTTTAATTTCAGCGGCTTTTGATGATCAACAGAAGCTAAAAGTATATGCGGCATCCTCACACAAGTATCTAATATGTTTGAGTGGTATCACATCGTTTCCCAATGCTCAGCGTGGGCTTAATTTCATTGTTAATACTCTCACCATAATCTTTTTCGAGCTGGCGTAGGTTCTCAGGCCTCTTGCTAGATGTTGTTTATGAAACTTTAATATTGCTTTTTTAAAGATAAAGAAGCTAAGAAAAAAATTCTTTCAAGTCCTTGTACACCGCACCGACACACATATATAAATACATGATGATCAACGCACGTGTTAAATGCTGCAAATTTCTGCAATTGTGAATTGGTCATTTTTAGTGTTTCATAAGAGAAAAAATATTGAGTTGGTGAATGTAAAGGTTAGCTTGTTGGAAACATGTTCTTTGAAGATTTTATGTGCAATTTCTTATATTTTACACAATGATTTTCATAATTTAAAAAGTGGCAAACCATTCCCTAAATGCTTCCTAAGGAATAATTAACCATTTAACAATGTGCTAGATTAATAAGCAATTCATTTAAAACATATAATGTTACAATGGGTTCATAAGGAATGATGGTGGATGTTGTTTTTGAATAGAGTTGGAAGGTAGAGTAGTAGGCAAAGTATAATCATATAAAGCGTAGCTGGCCAAGAAAGATGAAAGACTCATTTTTCTCTTTCAGTGTGATCCTGATGATTCTGATGACAGACGAATGAGCACGCAAGCTGCTCTTCACTGTGTTTTTTATAGGTACTTGTTCTCTGTTCTTCCAATCTTCCCATTTTCAGCAAAGTACTTAGCAAAGGATTACTTAACTACGCCGCGACCAGAGAAGAGAAGTAGAAGGAAAGCGAAATATATGTTATTTATTGTAAAGCCACTAACTAAAGTGGAAAGCAGCAAGAATGATTTCTGTGAAGACTGTGAAAAATCGAGTTGAACAAGGAATCGTCAAAAGCAAAGACACCCGGTTTATTACAATTTACAGCAGCAGTATAATATGTACATTTAATGTGCCCTCATTTGGTTGGAATAGTAAACAAAAGTAAAATACGAGTAGGAATAACTGGCGATGATTTTCAAAACACAGAATCATGTATATGTGCATTCTATCCAGATGCGTGTAAAACTGTGACTTACAACTTACCCCATGAAATACTTTTTTCTCATTAATCGAGTTGCTCCCAAAAGTGTATGTGCGTAAACACATTTTTCTTGGTGCAGTTATTTTATGTTGTACGTACTATATAATTATATGGGTTTATTTTCAATTTTGTTCAAGAAGATTAAAAAGACGGAATGATAAAAACCTGTATTACTCTAGCCTTTGTTGCCAGATTTGGCTCTCTCCTGAAACTGAACATTAGAAAATATTGATGAATGAATTGATTTCCTGATTTAGAACTTGATTTGGCACATCATTCCATCCTAAATTGGAAAAGAACGTAAGCGGATATCTAAATTATTGCCAGGAACTAAAAAGCAATATCGTTTGTAACTAACCGGCATCAACTTTTTTCTACAAGGATGGATAGATTGGCTTGGCAAAAGCATGATAGATCCGATCCAAGGATACTCGTCAGTGTCACACAATCCAGTTTGTATACTGCAGTGCTCACAACGCACATACTACTTGGGACATGGATTGATAATGTACGAGTGTGTATCTGTACAAAAATAAAACCAAAAGTGGGAGAGAGAACAGGGCGAGGACAATGGGAAAGCCTACTTTAATAGGAAATAATTGAAATTGTCCTTTAAGCCTCTCTGTCTCTCTCTCTCTACCACTCTCAGTGGAAATTGAGGAGAGACGACAACAACGTAGAGACCGAGTTGGAGAGAGGGGACATTTTTTATTACGAGAAAAAGAGTGAGAGAAAGAGCCGAGGGTAGCGGTGGAAGTCGACGACAGTTTTTAGAGGCTTAGTTTTTTATCATTATAATGTGGCAGTATCAAGCTCTGCTCGCTATCATGATACATTCATATATACATATAACCTAAGTACATAATTTAGCATCATCCCTTGAAACCGCGATGAAATGAAGCTGCATCAATTCTTGTTTCTATACATGTAGTGTAGTATCTGCTGGTTTCCGAACATCATCTTCTGCACGGGTTTTAGTCCAAAAACGGCAAGATTTTTTTTGGTAAGGAATGTTTGATGATGAAATTAATGTACATACATCACATCGACATGAGTTCTACCACATTGGCTTCTCTATCTCATCACTTGAAAAACTTCATCATCCTCTGCCTGGTACTACTCTGGTTCTGCCACTACCCTGGTTGCGGTTTGTCTCTCATTCAAATATAGCACGGCCAAATAATAATCGTCATCAGCGGTATTAATTCATTGAAGGGGATAAAAAAGTTTGTAAAGCAGTAAAGCAGCTGGGAAATGTGCATTTCATAAAAGTCATCAACTAATATCGTCATCATTACGGATGAAAGCCATTTATTATAGATGTTTATTGAGGACACGGGTTTTTACTGAGAGTATAATATATCCCATGTCGAATGTGTCAACCTCACAAATTTCAATATTGTGTATTTCTACGTATTAAACACATAATACGACTTGTTACCTATAAATATTCGATACAAAAATTATACTCCGTCCTGTGTCTTTTACGCCCAGCATCAACTCAAGTAAGAAGAGATGAAGGCCGAACAGCTTCTCCTTTGATCGTTTACTGCGTTGTACCAAGAAGCTTTTATTGGAATTAGCAGAAGAGAAGCTTTAGTAGAATAATGGTAATGATAGCGATGATGATGGAGTCAACTTACTTTTTGCTTACATTATTAGACTCACCCGAGGAGAGGAGAGAAGTAAAAGTAATTTCCCCACGCAAATTACCAACCACATCTCTTTAAAGGCTTAAAATGTGTATAAGGTAGAGGACACAGTAATGACGCTAAATGCAAGAACCAAAGAAAGTAGGTATTATTAGCACCAATGTCTCGCTGTGAAACTCCTGCATATTCGATACTGAGTTTCTTTGTACTTGCAGCGTGATTTACAATTTACAATGTCAAAAGCTAGGTGCACGTTATTGATAGCAAGCGTTGGCTGTAGATACACAAGCTAGTAGCTAGAAAGTAATTATTGTCAGTCTCATACCTACCTACTACGAATAATAGTGTATTTAAATACTAACAAATTAGCGGTCTTTGCATAGATATATCCTTTAAAGATTATGTTTCGTAACCATTGGGTGAAAGACTATGCATTTTAGCGCATAAAAATGTGTACTGGGACAGAAAGAGATTGATCGGGTAAAATTTTGGCCATTGAATCTGTTCTTGTGATTAAAGGCAATTTACTTGAATTATGAAAATATCAGAGAGAGAGAGAGAGAGAGAGAGAGAGAGAGAGAGAGAG
>JAHZMV010003374.1:0-10573 GCA_027743765.1 Coecobrya sp. COE2
AAAAGAACAAAACAATGAATTTCCTTTTTTGGGGGTGTTATTTTTCTTCAACTTTGCCATATATATTGTCTTGAGTCTTTTTGGAAATAATCAACCATTTTATATTCAGTATTTAAAGTAATTCATTAGCCATTTTTATATTTAAGTGTAGGGAAAATTTTCGCAAAATATTTCGGTTCACGTAAAAAATATTTAGCTAATCAAATCACCGTCAGCAGTTATTGTAGCTTTAAATACATAAATTGATTCCATCCATGAAAAAAAATCCTAGCAAAAAGTTAATTAGGCTTCTTGAAATGAATTCTTGTCCATACATTTTTAGCTAAGCTGTATATTATTATGAAAAACACACAGTTTTTTCCAAAGAGCTTTACTATATGCCTCTTCGAAATCTGCTTTTTGATGGTTATATATCAGCAATTTAAAAAAAATTGTTAAAAGAAATATATCAACAAGACAAAAAACAAATCAGTTCAATCTATTGCGCTTACATACTACTCTCTTATTATTAGCTAGCCAGAATCACTGCTACAAACAACATTTTTGACAATTTTTGCTACACAATTTTACAAGCGCCTTAAATATATTTATAGCTTTGATCACAGTGAAAATTGATATTTGCTGCAAAATACTTTTAAAAAATGATGCCGCCTTGCTAAAAATAATAATAATAATCTGTTTCGTGTTTCCATTTCAAGCATCATTTTTTGCCAGTGTGCTTGAAAAAAAAACAAACTTGATTAATTAATGATATAAATACCAAATTATAATAAACTTTTTAGCAAAAATACTGCCAGGTATGTATAGGATGTAAGAAATGAATACCTCATCTAATAGCTGGTTATATAATATAAATCCATCTGAGAGGGTTCGTCGTACCTTTTTGCATTTCATATTAACTATTATAAAAAGTAACCATCTCTGTAATATAATAGGCAGCATTAATTAATACTGTTACATAATAATATTCTGTGTAGGTGGATAGAGCAGGTTATATAATGAAATCCATAATGAAATCAGTAACACTGCCACGATTTGTCTTTTGCCTAAAAATAATGTTTGAATGCTCTTGAGTGGCTACGAAATCAAAATGGCTTCTTGTTTTTTTTTGAAAAAAGGTGTGAGTTGTGAATCTTCTAACGAACCGAATTTTATCGACATATTTCCTGAGAACTTTAAAAAAACTCACTTTAAATATACAAAAACCATATAGTAGACTTACTTTTTACATCGACTCTGTACAAAAAAACAGTAAGTTTGTCGTTTGACTATTTAATTCTAAAAAAACTGTAGAGTGCTAAATACCATAAACCATATTATAGTTGGGTATTTATAATGGCTAAAATGGCTTTAAAATAGACATGCCGATTATTATAGGACAATTCATTATCGACATTGCTGGTCAATATTTGCTAAAATATTCTTACTGTAAAGTTGTAAAAAATATAATACTAAGCTGTAGTAGTTACATAAAATCATTTAGGGCGAAAAATATGGGTGGTAATTTTGCAGGGCAGCAAGGGCTTGTATGTATGTGTATATTTTTATTGTTGGGTTGGTTTAGTACAAAAACCCCATATTAGGATATAAAGCATGGTTGAATTGATGGTAGGAACGTATGAGATGAAGAATGAATGGCGGATATACAAATATTGTCCACTAATCGTTACGTAGAAAAAATGCATGCTAGAGCTACTAGAAATAGTAGCTGAAATGCTCAATAAAATGATATTATGAATATGAAAGAAACATTAAACTTCAAGGGATCTCCAACTCTAAAAATAATCAAACAAGCAACGAAAGCTATTTAAATAAATCACACCGTAGAACAAAATTGTTTTTAGCCCCGCTTTTTAGTAATTTTTATTTTTATTTTTTGCAAAGATGAGACATTATTGTTTTTGTTATGAAAAAAATGTTGGTTTTTTTATTTGCATGTTGACCAAAGATTGCCTGAATTTTTATAGTAATTTATTATTTATTTTTTAGAGATTTTAGAAAAATTATGATTTTATTTATTTATTATTATAATTGCATAGAACATTATAGTACAAGTATTCATCTTAAACCAAATTCGAATACCATTTTTGGTACAACAAATATACACACAAAATGTTCAAAATAAGCTTTGTGCAAAAAAATCTCAAATAACAGACAACAAACACAGCTCATGTTATTTAATGATTTTTACTTTTTTTTATTTATTTCTTTTAATTAGAGATCCCATTTAATTTTTTTCAATTGCATAAAAAATAATTTACACATCACATTTTTAATGATATATTTAACAATAAAAATAGTTCTTGAAAAAATCATTCTAAAAAGTTTTTATTGCTGAATTTATTTTCAATTTTGAAAGTGGGATGAGTGGGTGAGTTCTTGTTGAGTTTGGCGTGAGAAAAGTCCAGGTCCAGACAAAAAGCTGGAGAAAAAAATGGTATGGTGCGAAAAATATTTTGCTTACTTTTTTCCAACAATCCCCCTTGAAACAGTGCACAACATCAGCAAAGCAGAGCCAAAGCAGAAAAATCAATCAAAAAGTTTGTCTCATTCCAGTCACTATTTTTATACAACAAAGTAATTGAGAAAAACTCGAGAAACAAAAAATTTCCAATTTCCTAAACTAATAACGATGATGAAACCTTTCTTCGGTAATGTAAATAGTATAAAAGGGAAAAAATTTCTAAGTAAAAATTTTAATACAGCAACCTTTGGTCAATTTCAAGTTGAAAAAATCAACAAAAACAATGATGATAACAGAAAAAAGGAAAAATATATTATCAACCTGCTTTAATAATTACTCATTATTAAACGAAATTATATAACTGTCTTCTTGTGCTACTTAAACTAACAAAAACCGTCTTATATGTCATAATAAATGTTTAATGTAATTTGTATAATTCTTCAAACCCAATTTCTATATACTTTGTATTGTACAAAAAAATTAATAATTGTATTAATGTTTTTAAAACAAAAGAGCTTCTCAAACAACTGTATGTACAATCAATTTTTTCCGTATTGAACAAAAAAAACCAAAAATAATAATACATTTCTCACACTTTATTTACGAGTTTTCTCAATTGCTTCTTCGCTAACTGAAAAAAAAAGAAAAAAAATATGTTGACTGAAAATTAAAAATGAGATATATTTTTTTGCATTGTTTTTTTGGTCTTTGTTTGTGTGCATTGTTACAGGGCGTGGCGAGGACTCTCACTCCACTGCCCAGATTGATGGAAAAAGTTCAGATTTGGGGGAAAGTGGGGGAAACGAGAACCCCGTGTCGGGGGACGGTGGTGGCTACCCACCATCTCAAACACCGCCACTTGGTCCACCCCAGTCTAAGCAAAATGGAAATATGATTCCACCTCCAGCACCTACCATTCCTCCTCCACCGCTTGATGATGAAAATGTGACTTTGCCAAATAATCAACTCCCACCCGTTTACACTTACACAAATGGAAATGGCAGGGCGCACAAGGACAGTCCTGTCTAGAGATAGAAAATATATAAATGAATTAAATTTTAAACTAAGTAATCAATATAAAAAACTCTATAGAAGACGAAGAGAAAAAAATCAAACCTATTTTAAAAATCAATTTTAATTAAATTATCAACCATATTAAGAAAGAAAGCACACACTATTATAATAATTACCTGTATTTGCTATATATTCACCATATTATATATATTTACGTTTTTTTAGAATATTTTGTTGATTTTTTTATTTGTTTTGTTTTTTTGGATCACTTAGCTAAACAGAAGAAGATAAGCGAGTTTGATGAGGACGTTGAAACCGTAGCTAAGCCTATTAATTAAAAATTTGAACAAGCACAAAGCTAAACGACAGCAGACTTGATTTTAACTATATAAAAACTACTATAATAATTATTTGTTTTAATGGAGAATTTTACTCTCAAAACTGATCCATATACAACTCTGTGTGTAATTTTTAAGGCAAAAACTCCAACTATGATTTAGTATGATAAATATAATTTAAAACTGAAAGCAGCCAGTTTTTTTTACCTAATTAAATAAATTAAGGATCGGATAGGCAAAAAATAGGTTCGTTTGTTGGTTTTTAAATAAATCAACTCAAATATAAGAAATATGTGTACATATTTTAGATCTCCCTTCACCTTTAAGTTTTTTTGTTTTATTTGTTGTTGTGTAGACTCATCATCAACAATAGTATTATATATTATTATTATTATAAATTCCTCAGTTTTTTTTCTGTGTAAATAATTATTATAATAGATTGGTGTACAATGGTAAAATAATAATTATTCTAACTTTTTAATTACTTGACTGCATAAATTCAACCCTTTGGGCTATCAGAATATATTAAAATAGACGTCTCTTTTTTATGAAAAACGGTACAACTTTTTATCATCTGTCATTTTAAAAACTTTTTACTGATTGGACTTTTAATATTTGGTTTCAATTTTTTTAAAGCTGTAGGGGGAATTTTTTAAAAGTTTTTCAATTTTTTCGCATTTTCGCAAAAAAATCTTTTATTTTTCATGCCATTTCATCATTGGGCTAAAAAAAACAATGTAGCTTTTTATTCGAGTACGATATAGTATTTTTAATTATGAATTGTTGTGCATTTTTAGATGTAATTTTTGTTTTAATTTTTTGAAATCTCCTTTTTTTAATTGATGATAAATCTCGACAGTTACTTATTTGTTACAAGAAAACAAAAATGACGGACGATAGAAAAAAATATTATGATATTCTTAGACTTTGTAGAGAGTACTGTACTGTCAGTGTTTTTGTTGTGTACATTTCCTGTGTAATAATAAAATGTAGTTTTATGGTTTGGTCCAGTCCACAAGTTTTTTTTATCATCGATATAATTATATAAAAAAATAGATTTTTGTTTGTTATTATTCTCCTGTAAATTGTTGTGCCAATATTAACAGTCTTACGTAAGTAACGTAATCTTAATTATTATTATTAGAATAGAAAAATATACGGTAGATTTTTTAGATTATACTCTTAGAATTATAGTTTTCTTGTCGGATTATTGTGTATATATACTAATTTTAAGGTAATTTTTAGATGGTAATACAATAGCTGCTATAATTATGACAGACATATAAAATCTTGCAAAAAAATATTTAACTCTGAATCCTAAAAACTGTAATGTCACAAGATACACTTTTTCTATATATTCTTCTTTAATTATTTGGAATGCTAAACAATTCAGATGCACGCACGATATAAATTTCTTAAAAAACTTAAGATTAACTTTTTTCCTTTTTGACGTTTTCTTTAAAAAAAAGCTACAGTGAATGTTGTTGGATTCAGAGAGACGAATAAATTATTTGTTGAATGAAGAGATTGAATGATTCAATTGTCCTTTTTTGAGTGAATGAAATCAAAGTTGAAATTAACGTAATAAAATTGAAAATCTCATCATAGTATAGCAGCTATATGAAAAAAACTAATTGTTATCCAGTTTTTTATGTAATCTAACGTACTCCAAATGATAATGGAATGCGTTTGTGATTGTTGTGAATGCTTCGAATATTTTTTCTGGACAAATTATATATAACATATATAACATTTAAAATGATATATATAAATCTATAAATTATTTACTATAATACTATATTAGTGCTTGCTCCTTGTATGCGTATATATGAAACAAAAAAATTTTAACTGCTTTTTATACATAAATTATTATTGTAGCGGAAAACAATTATAAGTGTATGTAAGTTTATATATGGTTGTGTCTTTAAAAAAATTTTATAGTAATTAGTAAACTATACCGATCAAAAAAAGAAAGGTGTGTATATGATGAAGCTTATTTAGAAGTAAAAATAGACAACAAAGTGCGTGTTGTGTACTGAATGGATTTTTAGCCGTAAAGAATACCGACATAAAAAATTACATAAAAAATACTTTTACATAATCAAGCTGCCGGGATGCTTCTGTGTATTTATTTTAAGAAGAAAAAAAAAGAAAGCAAGAAAGCATCTCCACACAATATATTATGTAGCTTTTAGGAAGTATTTAAAAATGGAAAAACTATATATACCTTTACCTTAACTAAAATTAATTTCATGATGATATAAAAAATAATGATGATGTTGGATTTTAATTAAAAAGAAGAACTTCAATAAAGGCTGTGTTCAAAAGTTTTAAAAAATATATTCGGAAAAAGTTCCTTCTCTCTATAAAATCAAAAAAGCAACTCATTTCGCTTATAAAAATCACAAATAATTTTGAACAAAATTTTTAAGCATGCTAATAATTTACACTTTTTTGTGCGTGAAAGTCGCGGCGTATGAGTGGGTGTGCGTGTGTGTGTAAAACAAACCACTTACGAAACAAAATATGATTATTCTTTCCAATTTTTTTAATTTTATACTACTGTAGCAGTTAGTTATAGACAATAGAGCACACAACGACAAAAAATAATAACGGCAAAAATTAAAATAATTTACTACGAAAAATCACAATTTTAAAATTTTGTCTATGTTTTTGTTGTTTGTTGCTGTTGGTGTAGCTGTAGAAGCCGTGTAGTTTCTCACGGGCCCTTCAATCTCTAGTACAACAATAATAAAATGGACGTACGTAAATACCTCTCTGCTTTCTCTGTTTTAAAAAAATGTCACACAAATATATTTTAGCTCTAGAAAAAAATATTTCTTTCCTAATTTTTTTAAATCTTTGCACAACATTTTTTAAATCTGAATGTGTCCTAATGATTGTGTTCCATTTGCAGGATCATACACTGCCGCATAATTTCAAAATCAAAATGTTGTGAGTGAGCAGAGGAGTCTACTCCAAAAAAAACTCTTCTAAAATTTCTCTCTATCAATCTCTCTCATTCTCTACAACAACTATACTAAAAAAATATACGAAACGAACGAATCTCCACACACAAAAAAAGAACATGCAAAAAAGTACAAGTTTCATTAATTTCTCAATCATTCTCCATTACATAAATATAAATTATGTAACATTTAAATATACATTAAAACTACTTAAATTAATTGTTTATAATTATTATGATACTTATAATATGTTATATACTTCAAAAACAATTCTCAAAGTGCTAAAAAGCTATGGACTTTTTAAAAAATATGTGTCACTGTGCATAATTTACCACACAAATATAAATCATACAAAAAAGTAACCATAAAAAGTCTTAATTCAAAATAATGGACAGAAAAAAAATTACATCTTTTTTTGGTTCCATTTTTATAAATAATTATGATTTCATACAAAAAAATCGCCTTTAAGAAAAATGAAGCAAGTTGAAGAAGCAAAAAATGCAAGCAATCGATTGAAATTCAAAATGGACAATTTTATGGAACATGAAAACACACACATACATTACGTCACATGAACATAATCATAAATAAATGTTTCTTAGATAAACATTTTAATATTTAAAAAAATAATAATGAAAAAAAAATATTATTTATCTCTACTGCTGCTGCTGCTGCTGTAAGTAAACTAAACTGTTTATGTGTCGTGCTGTTGTTGTGAGAAAAAACTGTTTACAATAAAAATGAAATTGTCGTGATATTTAAATTACTTATTCTGTGACATATATATTATCTTTAAACTACTTTTCATTTAACTCTCGAGCTAATTGATTATCTCTCTATCTATGCATATATATCTAATTATTACTTAATTATCATGTCTTTTACTTAGCCATTCCATTCAGCGCGCGCGGTATAATATATTTCTATGAACTGTGTGATGGTCCTTTTTCTCTAGTAAAAAACATTTCTACAGTTTATATAAAATATATTGGCTTGTATTTATAAACTATGTAAATTTAATAACACGATATATATAACTATTCATTTTTTTCATAAAAAAACTGTCTCTCTCTCTCTATCTATCTTTACACTCTGCATGCGAACAAAACAAAAATTAGGAAAATCTGACTCATTTATTTCAGGTATTAGACGCATTAACTATCTAAAACATTTAATTCCATATATAAATTATATAATATCAATATTTTATATTCTTTACATGAAAACGCATTTCTTTAGTTTTTTATTAGTTTCGCTTAATTTTTTATATTTACTTGATGAAAAAAACATATATACTACAAAAAACTGGAATAAATTTTTTATATAGAGTATATAGTATGTTTAATAATTAATAAATTTTTAATCAACTTACCTTAATTAATATCCATGTGGGAATTTGTTTCTTTCTTGGTTTTGTTTGATCCTTTAGGTGATGACGGCACTGCTTCGGAGAAAGAACGGTAAATAATTTCTAGATATTTTTTTTTAAAAACTTGTTCGATTTTCACTGAAAAGTTTATCAATTTTAAAAGTTATTTTTAAATAAAAATGTTTTCAAATGAATTCTTTAGAATGGACGGTGGAAGCACTGGTGTTGGAGCTGGCGATGAACCTCAACCGCAACAACAAAAACCTGGATTGAAACTCACTTCCCGTCTCAGTGCGCTTTACGATAATCTTTTGAACAAAAAGAAGGACAAGCCCGTGCCTGTCGATAGAGGAATCCGCAACTGCAACTAAGGTGCCTAAAAATATAAACTTTATATGTACATCATTGTATGCTTTCTCCTTTCTCCTTACATGATTACATATTCTATTCCGTTACTACCAAACTATTTATATTGAAGAAAGGAAGTGTGTAGTTAAATATGTATAGAAAGTGGCGACACAGAGGCGTAATCATCTTTTATGCTCATCAAGTCAGTCATGTCATGCATACGTGAAAGATATATCCAAGCCTTTTCTCCAGTTTTTCTCCTTTTGTCGCTGCTCAAACTTTCATCAATATGGTAGTAAACAGAGTCGTAATCGTAAAAAGAAAGTAACAAGCGTAGTCCATTTGAAAGGAGAAAAGGAAACTAAAAATGTTACATGAAGAAAGAATGGCGAAAGTATAAACTCGCCTTTTGCCTTTTCACTTGGATTACGTCAATAGCATGTTTTATAGACTTTCTTCACTCAAAGTACACAAAAAAGAGAGAGAGAAAGTAATGATAGGGCGGGCAGAGAAAAAAGGCTAAAACATGGCATTTTTTTTATATCGACCCCAATTTTTTTTATTACCAGATCGTAATCCAAGAATAAAAAAAATGGTTTTCATTGTTTTAACCTTGTTTGTTCATATTTTTTGTTTCAGGATAAGGAGCCCGTTCAAGAGTCTAGTTCACCCGTAAAGCCACCCGGCACACCCGCCAATCCTCCCCCAAGTGATCCTGCTGAAGCCACTCCTGAAAAGAAACCCGAAGATATTGTATATGCCGAGCTGGATCTGGCCAGATCCGGTTTAGCTGGTGGGGGAAATGGACCCAATCCTGAGATTGTGGTACGAGCCGATGATAAAACGGAATATGCAGAAATTGTTGGTGTTGTCTCTGCCAACACGGTTGACGAACAGAATAAAAGGTCTCCAAGTGCCAGTAACAAAAGTGGAGGCTCTGCCACGGAAAAATAAAAGCAAAACTTTAAGAAATATTTAATAAAAAAGTATTTTAGAGCATTTTAAATTTTAATTTATGTAAAAAAAATCTTCTACACAGCAAAAAAAATATTATGACCACACACACACAAGGCAAACAGGTGGAACAAAAACATTTTTTTTTTGTAATTTTGAAATTTTTATGAAACATCCAAATATCAAAAAAGCATGAATCTCTTCTGGAACGTGAAACTCTAATGTTAATCTATATAAATGTTGTAATGTGTTTGTATGTACATAGCAAAAAAAATTAATTACTTACGTCTCTAGTTAAAGAATACAAGGAAAAATGAGAAAATGGTATTATTAACTTATAAGGAATGTATATGCATTTGTTACAATGTAATTTTTAATGTGTTTTTAAAATAATGACTTTGCAAGAAAATAAACTTAAGCATAATATAGTTAACTAATGTAAGTGAACAGCAGTAACCATTTAAATGGACTGCTATAAACACACATGTGGAATCCAATGTACATAAAAAAACGTAAAAATATTAAGCTGTTGTGTAACCTGTAATGTGTTTTCAGATAGTTAGGAATAGATGATTAAATGAACAACAGGAAATGCGTACAAACTAGACATGAATAACCATTAAATATGCACAAAAAGCCCATAAAAATAATCTAGATTTGATAGGACAAATGCATTTTTTTTTATTTTGTACTCTGTCGCGCTGTATGCTAGTGGATATAAAAATAATTTTTGTATATTTTGACTTTTAGTTGCAAAACGGAAAGATGAACGAAGAAACTTTTAATGAATTCTTTTAATGATTTTGCTCATTCTTGATTGTAAGTTGTGAAATGCAAGCTAACAAAATGAAGCGTTTTTTTATAATGTAATATTCAGCTATACTTATTTTATTTTTTAATTGTTTGACTCCGTGACGAATAGCAGTTGTCGTTTAGACTAAATTAGCCTATATAATTTTTAAATAATAAGTACCGCGAATCTTTCAATTAATTTTTATTTACAATGGTTAAATACATTTTTATAGCTTTTACCTACCAACCAACAATAACCAGAAACAAGAAATGAAAATTTTGAAGCTTTCAATGTAATACTTTTAAACAGTTTTATGATTAATGT
>JAHZMV010003375.1:0-12283 GCA_027743765.1 Coecobrya sp. COE2
TATAGACAAGTTTGACTGAAATAATATTTTTAAATGAGTATAGATAAGGTACAGTGGAATTACATATTTAGCCAATCATATGATACACTGCCAAAAAATTTCGTCGAATTAAATATAATTGTGACTTAATAATATAATATATTATGTGCAGTTTACTATGTGCAACGTGCTGTTAAGTCCATGTGCATTATTACGTATGTACCATTACGATGCTTCAGTTGTAACTTGTCTGGTTCCCATAAATATCAAGACATTTGCTTTCAACATCGTTATCCGATTCTACATTGACTTGGTCGGCCTCCCGAAATTGAAGTAATACAATGAGATATGTGACAATGAGCCCGTTTATCTTTTAAAAGAGGTTCAGGCAATCATACAATTAACTGCAACTTATGAATTCAAACTTTATACCATTTTACCTGAGTAAACGTTCTTCTATTTAAGGTGAAGAAATGCATAGGTGAAATTGAAAGGGGACCAATGAGTCGACTCTGGCGGTAAGCAGAAACCTAAAGCAAAGTGATAATTGTCAGAATATCTAACGTAATTAACTAATTTCATAAAATTTTATACTCACATTCGTCACCAATGTCGGATTCAAATGCTTCCTAGTCAACAAATTTGTGGTTACTTCATCCAAACAGTTATTAGCCTAAAGATAAAAAGTAAATATTTTACATTACCAGGGTTACAGGACAATATAATAATAATACTTTATTGTCAAATGGTTCCCACATAAAAAAATAGGAGGAGGATTTTACCTGAGTGGAAAATTGGAAAGCAGAATCAGACAAATTGAATATAGCCCATGGGTAAACAATTATTGTTGCAATCATGAAAAAGACACCCATGAAGAATTTAACTTGTATCCATCGCAGGATCATAAATGATTGTTGCAGTTGAATGGCAGATATGGTGGGAACTATAATTACGATAGGGAATCCGAAGAGGGAATTGAATTCATCAACGAGTTTGTTCAAGGCTTGCATCAAAGACCAAACGTTTCCATCTTCGCAGTGAAATTTAGATACGATTGAAAGTAGGCGGTAGGCAGTAGCTAGCCAATCAATATAACATGAAAGCCAAATGGATACAACGACAAATGAAATACTTTCAATAACAAGGAAACTAAAAACAGCAGAAAACCGATAAACAAATACATGGCCACCAATTATAAGAATTGGAGACAAAACAAAAACTAACTTGACAACCAGAAATATCACCACAATGAACAATTTCCTGGTTGTTGAGTCTCTACAACTGTTAGATAATTTAAATAACCAAACCAGCGGATAGTTTAGTGGAATGTTATTGTTCAGATTTGGAAAGGTATAAGTGAGTTCTCCAGAAATAACAAGTTCGTAAGTTAGCGTTGTTAAGTTTTTATGAAATTCTTGTATTTGTTTCTTCCTAATTAGCATCCAAACACGGTGCAAAGTTGTACCAGTGAGAAAGGTAGTCAATTCGAAATAATTGGCATACTTATCGGCAGAGCTATACTCACCATAAAGTAGTTTACAGTCATGCCGAGCGAGTAAGTACCAGAAAACTAAAGCTAAATGTATTGCAAAGTGGATAATTAAAGATACCAATAAGTATGTTTTCACCAGAATTTCATTGTTTGGGTCAGTTTTGAAAATGGTGAAACCCGTTAATTGAGTGAAAGTGGAAGCGGTCTCAAGCATTGACTTTAGAGATAATTTAACTTTATTTGCAAGTATTGTAACATGTGATGTTGGCTTCATGTTTAATTTATATTTAATGGCAAATTATACTTCTCTGCTGTCTGCAGCGCGTTTGCAAATGAACAAGTTCTTCTGAAAGTGGATTATCATCACAAATTTTCGTAATGGGTTATTACTATTACAATTATAAAACAAAATACTGATAGTGTCTAGAATCCGCAATTATTTATATATGCTAACACCAGTTCGAGTTCAGTTGATACATACAAATTTTGTATGGAATGAAATAAGGGTGTTAGCACTGTCGAATATAATCCATTTGTTGGTCATTCTGTGAATGTAATAAGTCAACATTGTTCGAATTGAAATCCGTTTATTTGACCAAATAATTGCATTATTATTATAAAAAGATAGCATTGTATGTCGGTATATACCTAAACTAACAGTGAAAAGAGGATTTCCTTAAATTCATTCATGAAACTTTAATTTGAACGTAATTTTGTTCCATTTCAATAAATTTAGTCGCTGTGCGGTAATCATAAATTAGATTTAGCTAATTGTGAGAGGAATAATATAATGTGGTTGGTTCCGATCCATTGGAAAAAAAACCACCGCAATTATTTTCGCAGCCTTCGAATGCTGAGTCCATCATGTTTTCTGCTTTATCGGATTTGCGAAATTGTAGTAGGACTACTAGGTACGTTATTACTAGCCCACTTATCTGCAGCACCAACTCGTAATAATCAGAATTCTAAAAGTCTTTTAATGTGAAATATTTAAATATTGATATCATTACTACCTGTGATAAAGTTCTTCTATTAAGTGTGAAGAAATACATTGGCGATATTGATATAGGATCACATTGGTGTTTACGGTTGTGCACTGAAATCTAACATTTTTAATAAAAGTGTTAGCATTTCACAAAATATAAATATATTTTAAAAATCATAATCAATACCTTAGTAGCCAATTTGTGATTCTTTTCAAAGGTTTTAATCCTTAAGAGATTTTCTACAATCTCGTCCAAATTCTTGTTGACCTTGTAATAGAGATATATAACTTTTTGGTTTAATGCTACCTGGTTGGTAAAATAATATTTGGTGGATATTACCTGAACAGAAAAATTAAATGCTGAATCACACAAGTTAAACAAAGCCCACGGATAGAAAATCAATGCTCCAGTGAGAATTGCAGCTCCTAGCAAGAATTTACTTTGTATCCATCTTAGAATCATAAATGCTTGCGATAGCAAACTGGCTGAAATTGTTAGAACCAGCACAATAATTGGAAATCCAAAGAGTGAATTAAATTGATCAATTAATCCGTTTAGTTTTTGCAAATGAAACCAAACGGGTTTTGAGTTAGACTTGGTTCTAGACAGGATTACAAGCAAAAGGTATACAGATGAAATCCATTCCATGTAACCAGAAACCCATACGGATAACACAATAAAAGCAACACATTGAATACCAATAAAACCCATAATCGTCATGAAAATATAAACGATTTGATGTCTTCCAAGTACAAGTACCGGCGTTAACACTAAACTAAAGTTCAGTAATAGAAAACCAACGGTAACAAATACATTTATCCTCGTTGATGTTCTAATTCGACCAATGAATTCCATTTCCTCATCAATTGCGACATCGCATGTTAGTTGCGTTAAAGCTTGATGGAATTGTTGTATTTCTGATTTCTTGACCAACATCCACAAGCGATAAAATATTGCACCAACAAGAAAGGAGCCTAGTTGCAACAGATTAGAATATCTATCCGAAGAGCTGTATTCGTCATATATTTGTCTGCACTGCTTTCGAAATACCAAGTATAAGTAAATTGAGAACGAATGATATAGTAAATGAGCTACCAACGATATAGCTAAATATTTGTGCACTTGTATTTCGTTATTGAAGTCAGTATCGAAAATTGTGAAACCTGTCAATTTGCAAATGTATTGACGGATGCAAACATTGATTTCAAACTGAGCCGTAACCTACATTTCAAAACGCGATTTCTTCTCGCTAATTTCATTTTTAGTAAATACTTGTACTTTACCAACGTTCTGCTGTCTCCCGTGCTATAATTATTAGTGCCAATTGTTTAAATTTGTGTGGGTGTCCATTATCGTAATTAGTGATTATTAATGAATTAACTGCACAAAACAAAATAAATATGCATAGAAATTATTGGCAGTAACATTGTATTTTGTAACGTGATGACTTAATTGGAAATACATTTGTAATATCTATTAGCCGTATATAAATAATTTTGGTATATCATAAGAAGAACATAGTGTTTTGAACGAAATATTGTTTCCGTTAATATGTATTTGAAGTATGGCATTATAATTGAATAATCCTAAGATAAAAATATATTGAAGGAATACGCGCATACATCTAAAACCAATTATAAATTATAATTAATATAGAATTTCTAGTTAGTTGTACTGTTCTTCGAAAAGTTCCCTACAAAATGGTCGCAATATCATATCGCCCAAAGCGTGGTGATCTCTTGTGCAATAAATTAAAATATTGAGATCCATTATGTACATAAGCGAAAAAAATTGACAACAAAATATTGACGCCGTGTTTAAATAAGATACCTATATAGTTATATTCGATGAAATCCATTAGCATATAAAGCATATCTTCCGCCATAACTTTATACGTGAAAATAATACACAGGCATATCACGCTATTTTCCTCCCGACATTTCTCCCAACCGATTTTCCCCCAACCTACTTTTCTCCCAACCGACTTTTCCCCCAACCTACTTTCCCCCCAACCGACATTTTCCCCCAACCTACTTTTCCCCCAACCGACTTTTCCCCAAACCTACTTTTCCCCCAACCGACTTTTACACGAAACGATTTTAAATACGATCATAAGTATTTATATATTTTGTTAGCTTATTTCGAGTTTCCAACTCCATCATCTAATAAAAAACCAACATAAGATCGTGATTGTTGGGTAAGTAAGGAATATGGCGAGAGTGACAGACATAATGAGATGAAATTGAATAAATAAAAGTGGAACGATGACTACGTTGTTGCTGTTGAACAGAGATAATTTATGCAAGTGACAGGGATATGTGACGTGATCGATATCCAGAAACGCTATTATCTTTGTACATGTAAAACGAGTAAAGAATTCCTTAATGAAAGTAAATAAGTAAAGCGAGATTATGGGATGAAATATTTCACTTTTAGAGCTATTCTTACACATGTATGTACAAATATCAAGATACACATTCAATAAACAGATATTTATTTACAAAAGCTTAATGGTAATAAAACAGAAAAGCATGACATAGAATGAAATTGTACATTTAATCAAACTGGATCATTTTGTTTTATAGCCAAGCAATACAGTTGCTAATTACGTATGAGCCATCACACATAATTCAGTTATATTTAATTCTTGTCAAGTTTCCATAAATTCCAAGGCATTTACTTTCATAATCCTCATCTGTTCCGACAGTGACTTCATCAGATTCACGAAATTGAAGTAGCACAATCAAATAGGTCATAATGAGCCCGTTTATCTTTTTAAGAGATCAAGATAATCTTTCATTTAACTTTGCCTTACTGAATTTAAACTTTATTGAATTTACCTGTGTGAAAGTTCGTCTATTTAAAGTAAAGAAATGCATAGGAGAAATTGAAAGAGGATTACTGAGTTGATTCTGCCTGTAAGTAGAGACCTAAACCAAAATAATAATTATCTGAATGTTTGCATTAATAAATACCTGATTTAATAAAAAACAGTACCGACCTTTGTTAACCATTCCCTATCTTGGTCCATAGGTTTCCTAATCAACAAATGTGCGGTTATCTCGTTCAGGCAGTTATTTGCCTAAAGAGTAAATAAATAATTTGCGGATACGAGTAAACATTATTTATCATATCCAAAAAACAATAGGAGAATTTAACCTCAACGGAAAACTTAAATGCAGAATCGCACATGTTGAAAATAGTCCATGGATAAAGAAGTATTGTAACTGCCATTAAAAAGGCTCCCAGAAAGAATTTAACTTGTATCCATCGTAAAATCATAAATGATTGTTGTAGTTGAAAGGCTGATATTGTGAGAATTAAAACGGTTACAGGAAATCCAAAAAGCGAATTGTATTCATCAACCTGTTTGCTGAGTTCTTGCATCAAAGTCCAAACTTTTCCTTCATCACAATATTTGTAAAATTTAGATAAATGTGACAGTAGGCGGTAGGCACAAGAAAGCCAATCTATATAATATGCCATCCATATGGAAACTGTGACAAGACCAACACATTGAATAACAAGGAAACTGAAAACGGTTGAAAACAAGTAGACGAATAGATTTCTACCAATTATAAGAATCGGAGTCAAGATAAAAACTACTTTTACCACCATAAATATAGCTGCAATCAACACTTTACTTCCAGTTAATTTTTTACAACGTTCAGCAAAGTTGAAAAACAAATTTATAGAGTTTGTATTTTCATTAGTCATTTCTTCAGAATTAACAAGGTCACAAGTTAACATTGTTAATTTGTCATGAAAATTTTGTATTTGTTGCTTTTTAATTAACATCCAGAAACGATACAAGGTTGTACTAGTGAAAAACATGATCAACTGAAAATTATTGGCATATTTATCTGAAGAGCTATACTCGCCATAAAGCTTCCTGCAGTCTTGTCCAACTAATAAGAACCAGATAACTGATGATAAATGTAATGCAAAATATGCGATTAAAAATATCAGTAAATATGCTTTCTCCACTAATACAGTGTTTGAGTCAGTTTTGAAAATGGTGAAACCCGTTAGTTGTTGAATGAAACTGGCTGCTGGGTTTAACATTGATTTAAGGGATAGTCGAACTTTATTTTCAAAAATTGTGTTGGGTGATTCGATCGTCATGCTAATGCTGATTTATGTTTAATAGTAAATTATATTCACTCCTGCACTGTATAAAGCATGACCAAAAATGAGTGGGTCCATGAAGAAGTTTGACGTCAAAAGGATGTCTTAATTTGTTGTGCTGCCGGAAATTAATATTACAACTTTAACAACACTGACGGAAAAAAACATTTATTTATGTAAGCTAACCACAGTGGTAATAAAGTAGTTTACATGGTAACCTTGTTTGCAATGAATTTAGGAAATTAGAATTAATAAACACCATACACGTTTCTATCTGTGTGTTTGACATCATATAATACCTTAATATTTCATATCCTTTTGTTTGACCAGTCGTAAGCAATTGCACAAACTTATTATACCATAACAGTATATATCACTGTATACTCTCGATGAATTCCTAAATTCTACACATATTTAAGAAATTAAGTTCCACTAATTACATTCGATATTTAGTCGTTGCAAAATTCTCTAAAATCAAATTTTATACAACTTAAAAAGGAAAGGTTAAGTAATTATGATCTGGAATACATCGCGGTCGGTCCAGTCAGATTGGAAAAAATTCCATCACAGGTATTTTCATAGTCTTCGAATGCTTTTTCCTTGACATTGTCTCCATTGTCAGAATCCCGAAATTGCAGTAGAACAACTAGGTAAGTTACTACTAGACCACTTATCTTCAGGACAATACAAACACAATCAAATTCTAAAATATGTTAGATACTATAATTTTTAAATATTTAGAATATAATTACCTGAGATAATGTTCTTCTGTTTAGTGTGAAGAAATACATTGGTGTTATTGCTATTGGATCATGTTGTCGCTTCTGCTGGTGCACACAAATCTAAAATTGATAATAAAATTGTTAATGTTTCCACACTCCACACAACAACTAATTTCTTTAAACATTGTCAGAACTTTGGTTGCTGATCTAGTTTTCCTGTCAAAGTGTTGGTTATTCATAATGTTTCCTACAATCTCATTCAAATTGTTGTTGGCCTATACAGAAAACAGAAACGCAGCATCACATAAGTTGAACAAAGCCCAAGGATAGTAAATTAATGCTCCAGTTAAAATTAAGGCTCCGATCAAGAAATTAGCCTGTATCCATCTAATAATCATAAATGCCTGAGATAGCAAACTGGCTGAAATTGTTAGGACCATTACAGCAATTGGAAATCCAAAGAGTGAATTAAACTGATCAACCAATTCATTTAGTTTTTGCAAATGAGACCAAATTGTTTCTATGTTATGAATAGTTCTTGATTGGATGGCCAGCAAATGATAGGAACCAGAAAGCCATTTAATGTAACCAGAAACCCATATGGCTAGCAATGTAAAAGCAATGCATTGAACACCCATAAAGCCCATGCATATCATGAAAATGTAAACGATTCTATGGTTCCCAAGTACAATTACCGGAGTGGAAACTAAACCAAGATTCAGAAGAAGAAAGCCAATGGTAACAAATACGTGTTGACTCGTTGATTTTCTAATCCGGTTAATGAACTCCATTTCTCTATCGATCGCCAAATCGCAAGTTAGTTGAGTTAAAGTTTGATGGAATTCTTGTATCTCTTTTTTCTTGGCCAACATCCATAAACGATACAATATTGTGCCGAGCAGAAAGGAGCACAATTGCAATAAATTAGAAGATTTATCAGATGGGCTATACTCACCGTATATTTGTCTGCACTGCTTTCGAAATATGAGATATAAATAAATCGAAAAAGAATGAGATATTAAATGAGTTACTAATGATATCACTAAATATGTTTTCGCTTGCAGTTCGTTATTCAAGTCCGTATCAAAAGATGTGAAACCTGTCAGTTTTTCAAATGCATTGACAGATTCAAACATCGATTTTAAACGAAGACGTAAACAACATTTCAAAGCATCACTTCCAACCGTTGATTTCATTTTGAATACTTGTATTTTTTTCAAAATTAAAGTCAGATGCTATAATTGCTACCTGTCTCTAGTCTAATAATTTTTAATGTGAATTAATTGAATTACTCTTAGTAATCATTATCTAAGCAAGTGATTATAAAATCAATTAACTACCCACAACAAAATAAATATAGAAATAATTACCAGTTATTTGTTATTCCATTAGATGATTAAAACATTTTCAAAGTATGCACTCGCAAACCAATTTATTTGTCTTAATTAGTTTTCTGTTAAAACTGCTACTTGTAAACAGAACCCCAACTTTCGTAGAAATAAGATAAGCAGAATGACGGATTAATCCCGTCAAGTCTTAGCTGCTACCTAGCAAGTATATAATAGAATTATGCTTTACAAAATTCTGCAAATAAAGTATAAATCCCTTTAGATTTATAATAAATTAATTCTATTAGTTATTTTAGAGTGCGGCTAATATGAAACTGTATAAACCTTATAGTAAACCTAGAACCCATTACAGAACGCAACAATGTACGCAGGGTAAACTTGAGATCAATACGGTAATTAGATTAAATAAAATGTCGAAAATAAATACTTTTGTCGACAGAATAGTTTTCTTCCTATTGAACTAATGGAAACATACATAATCGATGATTTAATACCAGATTCATTGCACAAATTGCATTTTGCACTAAATCTAGAATGTGGTATACACTATAATTACTATTTCTTTTTTAGTTTAATTTTGTAGTGGTAATATTTCTTCAGCTTCATAACTCATCGAGAAATATTTAAAATTCCATGTCGAGGCTATCTGTTATGCAAAATCAATTAGCTAAAATTCTACATTTTTGGCTTTGGATTTTAAGCGACAAAAATTGATCATTTCTATTTTCTGAATATGTATGCATGATTAGTTTTTAAAATTGCTATTGAACACAGATCCTATTATCATACCTATATGTACTTACAAAAGAATTTTACAGCATAGCCATGAACTCTATTCGTCATACAAAGCCACTCTACATGAAATGCATTTGGGTGTTATAACATATTTGCAAATTAAAATAAAATTCCAATTATTACTTGTATAATAGTTTATTGATTACAGCATTGCATATAGCTCAATTGGACAACAAAGAAAATGATTTTCACATTACAAAAGAAATTTCTAAAAGTAGTATCAATGTCTGGGACTTGCATAGTTTGTTGCATACACTGCCAAATCCAAAGAGTATTTTCTAAGTTTCTGCAAGGAACAACGATCATAATAATACTTTGCATATTCACTATATAAAGGTGGGAAACGCGATCGATTTGCCATTTAACGGGATATTTACACATATTTGTGGAAGCTTTTTCAATTGTATCAAAATCAACAATATATTAAAATGAATTACAGATTTCACGTTAGTATTAAATTTTATAGCATTTTATACTATCATAGAAAAATAGACATTCTACAATCATGGCAGATCACCTTACAGACCACTGGTATTTGTTTCTTCACTGGCCAGTGAAAATAATAATTCACTCATCTAAACGTCTCTCTGCCGGAGCTGTATATCTGATATATTATCTCCAATTTCTAATCGCACCACCTTTAATAATCGTAATTTTAGATGGGTCGCCAAAAATACATATAGATTCTAAATACAGAAAGCGAAAGTTGAACACTATGATTAGAAGAGTCATGATTAGCTACATTAATTTTGTACTTCTATTTGCAGCGGGTCGACTATACTGGCTAGCTTCAACTTTAGTCTCCAGCAATCGACACGGACCTACAAATACAGTTGAACAATTGGCAGTGAATTTAATTGTAATTTGCATAACAATTGTTGCATGAGCTACACACATAACAGCTATAAATTGCGCTAAACCACTTTCCTACCTACTTACGCAGCAACTTAAATTGACTCCTCAAAAACATAATTGGATTACAAGAACCGTTTCTCTTGGTGACGTACTTATCTTTATGTTTGGCCTAACTTTCACTTTAGCCTTTCCGGTACTTGTTTCTACTGCACCACTTACCATTGACTATGACCCTCTTCAACTTATTATGAGTTGGTTATTTTGTACCCTCCCATTTCCAGTAAAACTGCTAATTATAATATCGTATGGTGTGCTTACGATTTAGTTTGCAATCTCAGTCTTAATTACGCTTTTGTATATTATTGTCATTGCTGAGAACATACAACAGTACTCCAAACAATTTTGCAAGTGGCCCGAAAATCCGTCTTCTGAACTTTTTAGAGTACATTTATTACAATTCCGAATAATGCAGATAATTTTAAACCACGGAAACAATCTGGGTGAGAAACCGCTTTTTCAACTGGCTACATTTGGGATTATATTGGGTAGTAGCTGTAGCTACGGAGTTATCCGAATGTTCCATCAGCTTCCAATGGTAGCAAGTGTCGCTTTTGTAGCTATTGTTTGTTTAATGTTTACTATTGACTTTCTCTTAATTCCGTTTGCTGACATACCATATCGAAACGGAATTACGTTTAAAATTAAGTGGAGGCAATATTTGCAGCGACAAAATAAATTGGAAATGCGGCAAGTCTTATCATTTCCTCTTGTCGGCATTAATTTGGGCCCAATGAGAAAAGTTCGGAATTTCACTGCTATGCTTCTTGCTTATAAAATTGTTGAATGTACAGTAAACATGTTATTGATCACGTAAATAAGACTAATGTGCTCCGACTAATTAAACTTCCGCTATGTTCTAATTCTTCTTCTAATAATAATAATTCTAGTTCTAATAAATCAGATCTAACTTAAGGTATGTATCTTATAAAGGTGTGTTATGTTTAAATTGAATTCTAAACATTTAATGATAATAAAATTAAGGATATCAATAAGTTCGTCGAATAAATAAATACTAAATGTTGCCCACGGGTACAAATCATTAGTAAAAACATTACAGTATCCATAGCAAAATTTCCTTCATTAATTAACAATCATGACTTTTCATACTTACATAAGTAGAAACATATTTGTCATTTTGCACACAGAGCTCCCTTATAGTAATTTCGGTTTTTACAATAGAAGACTGAGAGAAGGTCCATTTGTTACTGGAAACTCTCAAGTATGTATATTAAATTATGTGATTTTATTATTAAAAACTGGTATACTGTTTACAAACTAGAATATTTATTCTTCAGAATAAAAATCATCGTTTACTTTAAAAAGCATAATTACTAATTCAGCCAGGTTGTTAAACTAGTCTTAAATTCGTTAACTGTATTATCACAAGTTCATTTAATTCACACGATTCACAAATTCATTAGTTATTAAAGTATACAAACGGCCGTAGTTACATATGTACGTGACCTTCACAAGATAGACATTGAATAATTACATTTGTTTCCAAATTATACTTTAGTCATTTCATTTTATCATCAAATCGTCGGGCAATTCATATTCATTCCATATTTCGCTTCATGGTCACAATGCCGTTTGCACGTTACGCCGCCACACTATGCCGACTATCACAACGCCGCAACTCATTACACCGAAGACTCAATACGCCGCAATACAACCATGCCGAAAACCATTTTGCCGATTTACGTTATGCAACTCGACTCACAACGCCGCCGAGACGTAATGCCGCAAGAATCTCTATCCTATTAATATTAAAAGTTAATCAAAGGAAAAAGCTAAATCTTAAGATTAGAATGCTGCATCCATATATTAGCTCCAATGCTGAATCCATATATTAGCTTCAATGATGAATCCATATATTTGCTCCAATGCTGAATCCATATATTAGCTTCAATGATGAAT
>JAHZMV010003376.1:0-17242 GCA_027743765.1 Coecobrya sp. COE2
TTATTATTAGTATCATTTATATTTTGTTCAAACTTTTCTTTTCCAAGAAATGTTTGTAATCTAATGTTGCAAAGAGATTTACTAGTGATGGAAGTGTTTTAGTTATTTGAAATCAAACGGTCAGCTTTTTACAACTTGCCCAATGATGGACCAATTTGTTTAAGAACACGCAATATTTTTTACGAATTAGCAGTTTTACTTACAATTATTTGACTTTCTCGGAGATGATGAAAATATACCACTATTTGCTAAATGTATTCTATAATGTGTAGGGTACAGAATGGAGTATTTTATCGTCATCTAAGGACCTATGTCTAGGTACTTTGGTCACTTTACTGTAATATAGGTTTAACAAAGTTGTCATACTTATATTTATTTCAACATATTTAGCTGTAGCTAGAGTTTTATGTAGGTACGTTATGTGTACAATGTACTCCTTATGTACTACAGCTTTTCACTTTCATGGTCTTGTTCAAATCGAATAGTTCACATGATTCACTCTAAAATTAGAAACAAACTGAAGTACCATCAAATGAAAGTAACTGTTTGCAAATACATGTAACATGTTACAATATCATTGAGATGTAAACAAAAGAATCTCAATATTGACGAGCAAAACATCAAAGAAAAGCTGTTCACAAGCTGAGTGGAGTCGTGTTGGAAACCTGGTAAACTAGTTTTATTACAAGGTGCTGTATACCAGTACATTCCATGTATTCCTTTTTAGTCTGCTCAGTCCGACCGTCTGCCCACTACCCACGCGATAATTTTAGAGCGATTTATAATATCTTTCTTTTGACTCAACCTATTGAGTTTCAGCGCAGGCATGATAGGATAGAGCTGAAATGCTTGTGATTATTTTTTTAAGAAAACCCAGCTTTAATCTTACAATAAATAACAAATAAACAGAGATGTAAATTTACTAACAATGGGATAGTTTGTGACTGATGAAATGATAAAATGTATCAGTGTAACTTGGCAAAGGTACAAATCTCAAAAATACATACCCATTAACACTTTAATGACGGTACGAAATTGGGACCATGGTCAACAGGTAGAAAGAAACTTTATACTTGCAACAAATATATTTTAGAACTCAAAAATATTTAAAAGAATACCCACGCACCGTGTATGGTACTACACAATTTAAACATACTAAACACATAATATGTACATACCTTTGTTTTTTTCTGTTTGATCAAGAACGTTGCTTTAAAAAATAATTTTAACATCTTCGCAAACATTTGACATTCCCACTTGGCCGTGTGGAGTTCATCTCAGCTACTCTAGAGAAATGAAACTAAAAGTAAGAGATTGTGTGACCAATGCGAACCTGATACTTTTCTTGTTATTTGACCCGTTATTCATCTTCAGTCATAGTTGATTCTCATATGCTAATGTACATGCACATTATTGCACACTATCTATTTGGTTTCTAGTCGCGTGTGTATTCACGAAACGCTGTAAAAATTGAGATATGTACTTACTATTCTTTGATGTATTTCTTTGTACACCGGTATGTGTGCACCAATATTTGAAAGTTACCAGATTCCAAATTCTTTACAAGGCAGAGATTCATAATATATAACTTACAAGGACTGCCACTGCTTACTTTTGACCATTGATATTTGGTACTGTGGTACATTCAATTTATATTGTGTAAAAGTGTAAAATACGCACATGCAAACCCGTTATGCCGACATATTTCAAGAGTTGAGCAGGGAAGTCTTTGTCCTTTTAGTTTTATCAGTTGAAAGATAGTGTCAAGGCAAGGTGCCCCCAAATCCTTCATAGAAAATGAAATTGTCTTGGCCAGTTAGAGCAATTTATTTTTGAGTTAAAAGTAACTGTTCGTTTGCGTTTAAGAACTGAACATCTATATGGTTCTACAAAACTTCATCTGTGATAGCTGTTAGTTTGTATCAGTACCCATAAGGGACTCGTGTTAGGGGCTGACGTGACGTGTATATGACTCTCTATTTCTGGCTTAGTGAAAGTGTGCTGTTATGCATAAAATAGATTTGCTTACATTTTCTCAACACAACAGGGTGGCTTTCTCCTCAGTCTCACAATAAATATACCGTATTGCTTTTCCCAGTCGGTAATAGCGAGGTTTCTGTAGCTATGCTATCATCATTATACGTATACGCACATACACATATTATGCATGTAATAAAATGTAGTCTCTTCGTGTCTGCCTCACTGTAGCTCTTCTGCTATGATCTGCAAGAGGATTATTTAGTGAAGCCGAAACGCATAAATCTTACTCTTTTCAAGTGAAATAAAATGCATGGACTACTTATACTTCCAACTAAAGCGTTGGACAGGGAAGATATGCCAAAGACCTCTGTGCTTGCTTGTTCCTGTACAGCTTTACAGTAAGAGATGCTGCTTGCTTTTTACTGGAAAGGAAATACTATATAGTGACCTCGGCTTATTGTTATCCTTTGGTTTGGCGGTTGTTTGGTGAAAACATTTTATACTAGGAAGTTATTGTGCTTCTACTGTTACAATACGTTATTTGTGCCTATTCTTTGAACGATTTTTTTGAATATACGGAATTCTTCTTTGTTGCAGCTTTTGCGCCTCCGTTTTTCCACGGAGTAGACAGAGGCCAAAGGTGTCCTTTCCCATTACAATTCGCTCTTCTGTTGTCAAAAAGGGTGAAAGCAAAATGTGAATGGAATGCGTGCATATTACATTTACATAAAGAGTTCGTTCATATACAGTGGTGAACTTTTGATTCATTTATGCCTGTATAGCTCGGTTACTGCTCACAATTCACAATAGAAGTAGTTTGCCTGTAGAACATATCAATGCACTTATGTACTCCTGTAAAATATATGTGTGATATATGTACTGGTATTCGCATAACCATTCAAATATTGAGAAGGGACAGGGCACTGCCTAAAAATTGAATGTGTGGATGGGTACATACTATTTCGGTAATTCACACTCAGCAGTTTTAGGCTACCACTTTCACTTCTTCGGTTGAGGCTATGTCAAGTGGCGCGTTGCCCAACTCTGCAGTCGGTGGCGCAGCTAGAACTTTGCAAGGGGGCTGTGGCTGTAAGACCTTTCATTATATCAGATTCTTTTGAGGTAAAATACGAACAGGAACAATTTAACAAACCCTTAGGGTTATTTGTGGGTGTACGTATTTCTTGACAATGGGTAACCTTGCAGAAATGTTTTGATTTTCCACAAATGAGACACAGAATTCAAACCATTTCCCTCCACTTAGTTTCCCGGGGTCTAACCTGGAACCCTCCCTAGGTTCTCGGTAGTAGTAGTGCATTTGTGTCTACTCTGGTTGGTCATCCATCCCTATAATGGAAACCGGTGTCATAAGATTTTCTGACAATATCACTTATTATAAAAACCGAACATAGTTTTTCACAGGATTAATTTCAACTGTTACATATTCTAAGTAAGATTTTCTCTGATGTTCCTACCCATTGCGACTGACGGTGAATTTCTAATACTACACTGGGGAAAGTTGCTGTGAGTAAACGAAAACAAGAAAAAAACATTATAGCATGTGCCATGACTAGGACAATGACCACACATACAAATAGTGTAAAAGTAGTCGGAGGATGAGTAATGGGACGTTTGTTTAAACCTATATGTACGGGTTTGATGGAAAAGGCACGACTTCAATAAAATAAAAACTCTGAACAATAACAATAGTATCATTACATATTATTGCGTCGCTCAAAATGAAATGGTTAGTTGTTTATTACCATTGTATAGAACACATACCTATATGACGTACTTTACGCTATGAATAGTTAGCTTTGTCTTCCAAATTTCAGATCTACATCACCGCAGTTTGCACGATGTATACACAACAAAAGGGAATAAGGTCATGTTTTAATGACAGAAATCAGTTTTATGACGACTATGTCAACTCACCCTTTTCCCTACTGGAATGAGCGTGTAAATGTGTGCAGCATTCATACAAACAACTATCATTAATTCCATTGTGTCCCTAACTGTGACTGCAGGAATAAATGTGCCACTATGAGATTTTACAGCTTTGCAAGAGGTCCTTTCTCGTCGCATTTTATTTCATTACATTTCGATTTTATCCACCAGCTCATTCTGTTGTTCCTTTCTACTGCAGTGTCCTTAACCATTCATCCATATACCGTTGTGTGAAGTAAAGTAACGGGACGGAAGCTCATTATTATACATATCATGGCAAGTAGGAATATTATGCGTTTGGTTATATACATATATACATTCATACATATTATCAAGACAAAATGATGCGTCCTTTGCTCTGTTTGCTATTGTGTATACCATTTGCTACTTATGCTACTACTATAATCTATTTTGCTACTCATGGGCAATAAAAGTAGAATTTTATAATATAAAAGGCTGGATAGAGGAGGCGACATTCAGAAAGCCATCCATGGAAGTCAAAAGGATTTAATACGGTTCTTTATGGGAATGAAAGTATCCTATTAAACTGCACTTGTTCGCTTTCTCACGCTCTCTCCAATTGATGTGGTCCCTTTTGAGGGGAAAACTATTCACGCCGCGACAATGACATCTGTTATTGCTTTATGTACCGAATCAAGGGCTCATCGGAAATATTGACTAGTTTTCTGAACCAAAAACTGAACTCTTTCTTTTTGACAATCGTAAGGAAATCATCTGAGATTCAGCTTACATATCCAATCTCAAATTTAAAAAAACTACAAAGCACATCATCTTCAAAAATACTACACTGCTTTCTGTCATCGTGTCTTTTTATACAACTTTTAAAGGATAAAAATAGATATTTTCAAAAATGTTCCGAACCGAAAAAAGTAAACAAGAGAGGATTGACTGTATCAGCAGTTTTAGTACAAGAAAACATGCGACTAGATAAACTTTCTCTTGCAAGTCTTTTTCTGTATTCTTTTCACGTGAAAATCTGATGTATTGGCAGTTATTACCTTCGGGTATTTTAGGCTGTTTTTAGAGCTGCCGACTTTCATACATGAGCATTTTACTCTGTAAGGGGTTCAATGAAGTTTGTCTTTATTGAAGCATTTTAGAGATCTGAGGTGACATTTTCACATTGTTACAATAATGTTTCGCGTAAAACCGCACATTTCAAGCGAACAACCACAATCATTTTGAAGGCATAATGTGCATGGAAAATTGTGCTAGAAGAAGAAGAAAGTATACAAAGTTACTACTTTCAGCTCCAATCTATATAGTCAGATCTTCTATGGCAAAATTTTCTTGCATTTAATGTTTTTATCATCAAGCAACTTTTATAGTTTCATATCCTGCCCAGTTCTAATATCCTCAAGCTGAATGAATGTATGTACTTCACATGCATGTATACTCATTTCCCTGTCTTTTTCGTCAACTTTTTGTAGCGAGAACCAATTTCCTTTTTATTGATCCGATGCTGCGGTTAGCAAGGAAAGCATGGCTTATGTGTGCCATGGACTATCTCCATTCAGAGAACTATCTTGGAAAGAGACTATCTCAGCAGGAAAGTACAGTAAGCCAAGGAACAGGTAACACTGTTCATTGTTATGATTAACAAAGAGACAAAAGGTAGCAATAAAAGTGTATTCGTGTATTATTGCTAGTGTACATATGTTATATGAGGGATAGTTTCTCATTTTACCCGTACATGACTTTTTACTGGTCTCACAACTTTTTACTTAAGACATCGCTCCAAAGATTTGATCTCATCTTAGCTGAGTAATAATGCTTGAACGGAGTTGACATTCAAGCTACCTATCGGAATTGGATGATGTAGTGTCATTTACAGATACCATTACATTTCATAGCTACTACACCAGCAGCTACACCGGTAGTGGGCCAATGTAATCGTTTGCTTCGAAGAATGAAACTGTTGCGGTAGAGAAATGAATAAATTCAAATAGCGAGATTGAAGGGATTTATTTCTTCTTTTGGCTCCAAATACGTCGGCTTCAACAACGACAACTGAACAGAAGCAGGGTTTGTTTGAAACAACTACACGCAGCTTTTCACAGTGAGCAGGTACAATACAAGATAGTGAGGCAGTCAAGCAAAAGGTTGATGGAGTATATAATGTTTGGAACCTGAGTTGTGACGAGTCGGAGAAAGTTATTTGGTATGCGTGCATATGCAGTGATGATTGAAAACGAAAAGGTTCACTTTTGTAGGTATGGTAGAACCGGAAGGAAAACATATGGAGAAAAGGTGTTCTAATTTTAACGAAATACTGCCATCTACTATCTACGTGGCAAATGCTTTTAATAGTCATCCTACCGTCAAGTCTACATAAGTATCCATATAAAATGTATAATAAGTGCATTTGGATAACGAGGATCTCATATAAAATAGCTGAGTGGTGTAAAATTGAGTTCGGCTGACAGTATTTGCCTCTATCACATCTGCCCATTATATAAATGTATGTTACGTTGCTCGGAGTGGGAACGAATTCTAAAAAGCAAACACTCTCCTTTCGTAATATGCTGTGTAGAAGAGAGGTATCACGGAATCTCAAACTTTGTCATGAAAGAAATGTATAGAACAGACTAGCAGTGGGAAGTTGAGCGGTGAGAAACGAAGATGATGTTGAGCTGCGAAGAAACGGAAAAAGCGGCCACATAAGAAATGGCAAATGGCAATCGTCATTCTATAAATATATTACTAGAGGAACTTTAGCCTCCGGAATCGATTTGTATTGTAGTTTTTTTCCATTGAAATGGTGAAAATATCTTACTAACCATAAGACCATTTCCTTCAATTCATTCATCCGTCCAAAGAATCCAGCAAGCAGCCATTGATGAGCCTCCAGTGTAGTATTAATTTTGTCATGTTTGTCCATCCGTCCGTGTGTCGGTGAGAACGTTAGCGGCTACTTAACCTCACTTATTGCGTGGTCCAATTTTCACTAGACAAGTAAGCTCCTTACGTTATGAGGGTCAATGTCACAGGACAATATGATATCATTATAATCAGCTCCGTTGTTATGCTGGCTGCTGTTGATGCAGCGAGTTTATTTCATTCGTATTTATATTCTCCTAACCTGGCGTTAGCTCGTTGTAGCCCTGAATAGGGTTTCTAAGTGAAAGAGGAAGTGTACATTTAGGTGCATTACACCAAATAAATGGGGACGTGTGGGTTGATTTAAACTTTCCTTTACGTGTGTAATCAGATCATCTTCGTGAACAGTATCCTATTGTCCCTATGTTTCATATATAAATTAATACATCACTTTGATTTATACCGCATGTGTGGGCTTATTGTTGCATCTATTAAATATTATGAAAACGGAGTTTATAAACGTCTCAGCACCTTTTCTAGAGGTAAGATATCAGGTATATACATAATATAAATTATATGTATATCGCTTTAATTTGGGCTCTTTATGATGAAATCAATGGCGACAGAAGGCAAAAGGAAACGATGGAGAAAGGTAATACTTTCCGAAAGTAACACAATCCAATACTTCCAAATAACACAATTTCTTTTCAACACACAATCTTCTCTAAAAGCATAATGAACAAAATGAATGGGCGGCCTTCACTGACTTTCGCTCGTGGGATTTTATAGAAAACAAGAATTACTTTCATGATCAAACCAAAATTAAAATTGGGAGCAACTGACGATAGCGTTATTTTTTGAGAATATAGGCTGTGGAATTCTTTGTTGTTCGTTGCAGAAAATATAATAATGGGGCATCTACGATATATTATTTTCTTTAAGTTTGACAATGTGCAATATTGAATTCTCTTGAGTTTACTCATAATTTGCGTATGAACATAGTTCATTGCAAAATAGGCGTTATTTATTGTTAGTATGAGCTGTCAAATATTTTCTCTTATGGACTTAATCCCTACTCTCAGGAACTATATAGGTAATCCCAATCTCCTGATTGGTAGTATAAACACGTTTTAAATAAATGCACTAATAAGTGGACACGGAATTGAAAAATTTATAAAAGTAGATTGAGACGGTCCATTATTTTAATTTATTATCCCATTAAAGTTATTGCCTTATATGTCTGTTTCACACGGGCTTGACAGTGACAAAAATTAAAAATCTTTTTTAATTTGTTTAAATTGCAATTTCTCATTTTCGTTGAAGTTGACATATAATTTGGAATAAATACAAATAATGTTCAGGATCTTTTCCTTTTATATAGTAATTAATTACTGTAACTAATCATCTTGTGGTCTGGTGCAAACATATAATAATACAAAAACACAAGTCATTACTGTCCGACTTCTGGCATGCATGTGGTGATGATGGAGAAAGTATAAAATTAATTCTCTCTTCCATCTTAACACGGGATTTCATTGAATCTCCCTGAGAAAGAACAAGGTTAAAAAAAGAAACAAGGAAATAAAAAAAGTTTTTTGCACATAAATTTCATTGTGCGCCGACATATGCTTGACATGATACATTATTACAAACAAGTATATGAATTTTCTCTTGCTGTGGTGGCGGTGATGACTCGGCTCTCGACTTACTAAATACGATTCACTTTACGACTGCATTAAACCTTAAGTTCCTCTGACATACCAGAGGCGGAGTTGGAATAACTAGAATTTTTCTTTAGTGACGACTTCAGCGTTTGACCTCCTGGAGCGGAAGGCTGATTAATCGTTGTCACATTTGTATTTGCCGTCGGAGCAATGTTTGTACTGCTTGGGCTCCCAGTAACAACATTAACATTTGACAAAGTTACATTATTACCACCACCACCAGGGAAAGTAGCAGACGGAGTAGTAGCACCAATACCACTGTTCCCAGTTGCCTGTATTTGCAGCTCTGGGCTGCCATTCCCTCCGCTACTAGAATTATTGGCAAACGTATCTGGACTGAATTTCACAGTTGGAGTATGCCTCTTGGGTGGTCTAGGTACACTTTTTCCACAAGCACTACTCCCACTAACACCAGCACTGTTACTACTAGCACTATTTTCCATATCAAATTGTATCACATTAGCTACACCAGAACTGGGAGCACTGGTAATAATACTACCACCACCAGTGTTGCTTACACTGATGTTAGGTCCACTTATCGAACATGTTCCAGGCTTGCTGGCTGTGGTGATAATTCCGCCACTAAGACTGCCATGCAGACTTGGACTTGCACTGGCACCAATGCCAACACCACCTGTTCTTCCAAGACTTCCAACTACATTAGAACTACAGCTAGCACCACCCGACCCGATGATCCCAGCCGAGATTAACAGTTGCTCTTTCATATTAAGGGCGGATTTTCGGGGAGCGGATGCAGAGCCGGGCTTTTGAGATGAGCGGAGTAGTGTTCCAGGTATCATTTGATCTGTGGAGGAGTTTGATGATGAAGTTGGCGGTTGCTGGCGATAGTTTAGCATCATGGCCGCTGCAAGAATAGCATCTGGCATGGAAAAGTCCAAATTTGTTAGATTCATATTACTCGTTCCTTTCTGATGCTTTCTTGGCACTTGGCCGGGTAACGTTGAGCTATTAAGATTCTGTTGCCCTTGAATTTGTTGCTGATGATGGGAGTGAAGTAACTGCTGCTGCTGGTGTTGTGGTGGGAGCTGCTGCTGCTGTTGTTGTTGATGTAGACTATGGGATAGTCTGTTAGCAGCTTCCTGTTGTGCTGCAGAATGGAGTAATTGCTGTAAGTTTGGAACATTGGTTAGGTCCCCGCAAATGTTTGGCATGGGCAATAAAGGCATCTGTATTTGTTGCTGCTGCTGCTGCTGTTGAATATGGTGCCGGAGATTGAGGATCTGTCCATTTTCCTTGAGCTGTTGTTGCTGATGATGGGAAGGAAATCGGATTGGTGTATTGTGCAAACTGGATGATACGGGGTGATTTGAAGAGGAATTATCGGGGAAAGGACTTGAGAGCAGTTGCCTTACACCACCTGGAAGATTAGAACTTTCCACAAATGTGGGATGATGATGTTGAGAATGATGTGTTTGGCCCACTATCGATCCTCCTCCGGTGGAAAAGGAATTATTTGCTGACACAGTTACTCCTGTTGCCCCTGACATATCATGCATTTGGAGATCCATTGGAGAAAGCGAACCTTCCGGACCACCTCCTGACATAGGAATGGGATTATCCGCAGACGATCCGCCAGTGTTAGATAGACTGGTGAGTGGCGTTTGTTGATGATGCCCATAATTACTTTCCCCTTCACGTCGGTTTCCCCTACCATGTGAATCCCGATTTCTCCTCTTATCTCGATAATAGTAGAATGCTGCAAAAACTAAAATATGAAGAAAAAATTATTCGCCCTTAAATAATCATGCTTTTGGTAGGTAAATTTGGTAAAATTCGGTAAAATTTTATTTTCACCTAAAATATTTAAAATCAACAATGAACAGCCTACAGCTATTGTTACGGTCAGGGCAGTAGAGTAAATCTGATAGCCTTCGCCATCATGATGATGACCATGATAGTAGGGATGACGGCCAGGAGGATACAGGAGTGGACCAGAGATATCTCCTGCATAACTGGAATTGCCTACAATGAAGCCAAAAGAATGTTAATGGTTATAACAGAAACTAATGTTTGCAGCTTATCGCATCGTATTATGTGTCTACACGGCGAAGATAACGTCGTGTGTGCAGTTTTCAAGAACGTGTGACCACACCAAAGTAAAATTTGGTATGGCCACACATCCACCGTAGGCAAAGGTGCCTGTGGTCGTCAATGAGAATTGAGAATATAAACGCAAGAGAGTGCAACTACTGCCACGATACTACATCCAGCTCATAACTCTCCTAACTTGTACAGTGAAAAACAAACGGAAAATGAGAAGAAAGTAAGTTGGTCCCATATATTACATGAGTGAAAATACATGGTGCAAGCAAATCGACTAAAGTGGAGAGAGAGGCAAGTTACTAGAGAACAAAGGGGAACAGAACGAGAAGCATTCACTGTTGTTAGTGCTATCATAACTTACTTTCCACGTAATAATATGGTTTTTGCTCCCACGGTCCTACCAACTCAATAGTGGGAGAATGAGGGGTGGTGTAGTTTCCTGAAAGCGAAAAACGCATAAAATTTACCGTAAAACTTACAATGTTATTGCTGGATAGGAATAAAATATGTTAACTACGTTGGCTGTTAACTCCACATTATCCCCACTGTTTACACAAGGGCTTTATACTAAAACTCTGCTGAATTGGACTAGCTTTTCGATGAGACGAATGCAAACAAAGTCCCTGTCTTTTCTACATTTCCAGTAGTCATGAGCTGTATAATAACATGGCAGAGTGAAAGTAACGTGCAAAGGAACAGTAAATGGGTCATTTTCAAATGTGGTAGTTAACGTAAGTTAAAGTGGCAAAAGTGCCATTAACAAGATATTCTCCATATTTTATGATACACTTATAACAAAATTTACTTACTGCACACGCACACGGAGTGTACATATTTCATATCTATATAGCCATATATATGCCTACGTAATTGTTCAGGAAAATATGGACAGCATAAAAGTCATTTTGAGGATCAACAAGCTCATCAGGGAAAGACATAAGACATGAAGGAAAAGATTGTGATGTCAACATCACTTTTGAAAAACCGATTTACTAGTTATGACTATGATTATTTTTATTTTTATACGAGATAGGGTCTACACGGTGGAGGTGGGTGGTGGCGGTAGCCCCATTATTTTTTACGTAGATTACAATACCAGGCAGACCTTTTCAAACAATAATGTTAGGTAGTATATGAATGAGCCAATGTGCATGCAGCCCGTTGATGAAGTACTAATAATAGAACTACTGGAAATGCACAATTTTATAGGCCTTTTAAAGCGTGTGTGAAGACATACATTACTATGCCCATAGGATAATAATAACGTACCGTTGTTGAAAGGGGAGTTATGGTTATTGTTATTGGATCGAGAAGGGAGTCCTGTGGACCCAAGTGGGAATCCGTTGTTGTAGTATCCATTCCTCATGAGTTCCGGCACCAAGTGTAGCCAGAAAGAAAGTTTGTGTGCGCGGTAATGATTTCGTATACGAGGTTTGGCATCTATTCACGCACAAACGGTTACCGACGGAAGTAAGAAGGTCCACAGAGTTTTGTCGTTCCCGATGATGAGGAAGAGGAACAAAACGAAAAAAGAAACATGAATGAAAACCCACAATGAAATAATCTTTTACATTTTCAAGCTTGAACAAGCAGGATGCTATTGTATTACTCTTTTTTCAGAATAGAATTGTCATTTAGGTACCAACCAACATTTCTCCCATGCCTATTAGCAGTGTTACAACACAAAAGCAGACTATTCATTTGCTTTAGTCCGTAGTAATAATGCAACATGATACAAATTAAAATATTCACCATTCTGTTAGTTTTATCATATCTACATATCATTCCATCTTTTTAAATTAGCCATTTTTGTATTTGGACCACAATAGAAGTAGAATAAAATTACATTACATATTCATTCTATACATAACAAAAATATGATACATATGTACATAATTAAGTATCAAAGAATTCACGATATTTGAGGGACATTGTTTTTTATTATAAACGCTTTTATTCTCGACGTTTCGGCTTCAAAAACTAAATCATGACCAAGATAGATGATCGTAGTAAAAAAGTTATGTATATATATGCAATTTCTACATGTCACATATTTTATGATGACATTCTCTGGGTTGAAGTCTTCTTTCGTTGCAGGTTTTATACTTTTCTAAGTAATCCTCCGCGCTCACCCAAACCAAACCGAAATGCAAAAAAATGAAATAATAGTAATAGATGAAGGAGCTTATCTAACCGTGCGCTGTGGCTGCCAACGATATGATATCGCCGGAGAGAGCATCTTAAAGCCATTATTACAAAAATGAATTTTTGAAACAATACAAGCGCATAAACTTTACTTGTAGTGATTAAGCACATTGTTCGTACTTTGTACCACCAAAACTGCATGTTTAAATAGAAAAAAAGAAAGAATGGAACTGTTCTTATTCCATTCTCCTTAAAATTGTCGTCATCAACGCCTACGTTATCAAGAAATCGAGAAGGGATGAAAAGCCGGATACCAAAAAGCTGCTAAGTAGTGTACAAAAGGCAACGAAAACTTCCATGTCATCCATTCATTTTCATTTTTATAACACCAAAGCATAGTACAATACATACACATGACACTAAACGTGATTCTTTGTACATTTCTCAAATGTACTACAGATAAAGAAGTAAAATAGTGTGAATGCACGTAAACGTCTATATTTACCAGTGCCTCTTGCCATCCCACCAATGCGTGTACATTATACATACATATAAAAGATCAACTTGGCAAGTATTTTTGAGCTACATCGCTACATTAAGAAAAAAGTTCTCCAGTGGCAAACTTTGCAGTAACCTTTCTTTCTTGTTCTTTTCTCCGGATCTTTGCACACACAAAAAAACTAAGAATACGATTTTCTTTTCTTATTTCTCTTCTAGAGCACACCTGCAAGCACATTTACGTAACATTATTCGGCAAACAACGAATCGGAGTAATGTTTGCCTTTCTAAAAGAACCGGTTGTAGTAGAGCGAGTAGTCAGTGCAACGCTTTGGTGAAAGTTGCGGATTGGGCAACGTAATACTCCACTAAATGTACATGTTTTTATACATTGTATGTATAAATATATGTAGATGGTTGGTGGCACATGAAATTAAACAATTTTGTGAGCCGATTTTCCTTCAGAGTTCGATTGATGTTATGCCGCATGTACATAGCCACGTTACATTCCTATAAACAGGCGCGCAGCCAGAAATCCGGCCAGGAGGGGGCTACGTGATACCGGTAATGTCAAAGCTTCCCCCTCCCCCTTAATATACGCCCATGTTAAATCCGGTTCCCAGGGGGGGGACTATAGCCCCCTCAGCCCCCCCTTCCCTGCGCCACTGCCTATAAACACGGCGAAACTTCTTGTTTGAGATTCAAAAGACAAAGCAAATATAGGGAAAATGAAGATGTGATGTATGTGAAAAACATTGTGGCTTAACGTTACAATTGACCTTATACTGTGAAGCTAGCGGCTGTATATGTCTGCGGTGTGGCATCGGGTTTTGTTTTGGTTAGAAAAGTCAAATGAATATCATTTATAGACAATGCTCTGAATAATTTACAGACTGCTCACAACAAAATCCTCCGTTTGAAAGTAAGAATGATTGCATTAGATTTATATGAATAATATGATACGATATGACTTATATTCAACACGCACCTTATTATTTCATGCTAATCATAAATTATAATACAAGTTAAGTTATCAGAGTAGTTGTGAGCTGAGAAATGAATACAATTCTATGCACTGTTCAAGCCAAAAGCAAGGCTCGTTATGATGAACAGCTAAAGAGCAGCAAAGGAATTTTGCCTAAATACTATCCGTGGTTTTAGTATCAACATGTCCATGGTTCGTGTTATACACGCAGGGAAATCTTTTGCCAAAGCTTAAAGCAAGCACAAAGTTATTATTTACGAGCTCTTGAAGGCCCAATGAAAAATCTTTCCTGGCTTCATATCGGCCAACGGCAGCTGAAAAAACGTATAAAAGTTATCTAACTTTACTAGAATAGTAAGCCACTAGTGGGAGCCTTTCATCTTCCATGTTCCGGTGTAATTTATTACACGCAGTTTCCCATATATCTATCCTTTGCAATCCGTAATGGAAATATTGCTGATAAGGAAAACCTATGAATAAGTGGAAATAAAGAGGTGTGAACACGGATATAATTCGCTCAGTAGGTACTTTAATTGATAGTACGTTTTAATATTATTAGAGACAAACATTAGATATGGACTGTGGACATGGTCAGACAACTTTCATGTTTGATGCATCTAATAAAATGGATCGTCATTTTTTCTCTGGGCTAATCAAATTCGCAGTTTGAGTAAAATCATCTTTCTAAAGTTGAGCTATCAATATTGCTGGCTGCGTTAACACGGATGCTCAAAGTGAAAAATTGTTGCTGCATTGTCGATTTTTTTTTACCTTTCCCAACGAGCCTTTTCTGTCAACACTTGAGCCGATTGAAATGATGATGGTACATCTAATGATAGCACATTTACAAGAAACGACTAGGTCGTGCAACGATGTGATAGCAGGGAAGAAAAGGAGAAAAGAGACTTCAAATGTTGAGTTGTAGAGTTTTCAGAAAATCTCAGGTATATGGTGCAAATTCTATTATAGAAGAAAATGTGCAATAACCACAAGGACGACTGGTGTAGTGATGATATATGAAATCTCTTATGGGATATTTTTCTGCCATTTTAATCGAAACATTGGTTGGTTGGTTGGTTATTAAATGTATATCAACTATGTATTATATAAATGTATATATAAATTGACCGTTATACAACGGAATATGCATCCTATAAAATCCATAAAACAGTTGAAATAATAGTTTTTTCGCTTGTAGTGTTGCAATAAGAAGAAATAAGTGTGGTACATACCGATACTCAAATACTTTTTGAAGAGGGTATCATACGGCGGCCAGTCTATCAATTTGGGCTTAGTGAACTTATCCTGGTTGGTGTGCTGTTGGTACTGTTGAAGAGTCGTTACTTGAAGTTGGGGTGACTGTGGATATCGATTCCCTCCAGCGTTCATGTTACTCAGTGAAGTACCAGTTCCTCCTCCACTAACGCCACCGCCACTGTTACCACCACCAACTCCACTAGTGCCCGCTTCACTGGATCCTCCTTTACTGCCACTTGCACCAAATCCATGAGGTGATCCCTCCGGAGACTCGGCGTTAGGATTTCTACACGGAAAGTGAATTCAATATGTACTTACAATTTTTCTGCCAAAAAATTCTATCAAGAGTAAGAGCAATGAATACATATTCCTTTTGTGAAAATGTGTGAAAAATAGGAAGTAAAGAGTAATAGAAAAGGAAACCTTGGCTTCGTTTAATGTCACGTAAGTCTCAATGTTTGTCTTAAGTCACCATTCTTCTATAGGAAGGCGACTAGCGCTAACCATAGACGAGGGTACAGGACGACGAGTCTATTGCCCTTTTCCATGCGAGTTTTACTTATACTTTCGCCGTCATAATATAATATTTATATATGCCCTTACAACTTTCTTCGTATTCCACATTCTTATGTTTGCATGTCTACTTGCATTTTTTCCTCGTCTGCAACCTTACCCTCTCGCAGTCACTCACGTTGTGAATCTGAACTGATCTGTTATAAAAATTCTAGGCCATGAATGTTACTTTAACTACTTTTTCCCTTTCACTCAGCAACACAGATTCATCTTGGACACTTCAGCAGTGGCACTTTTTTCCTTGCCAGCGTATGCTAGTTTTCCCTTACTTTCTCTCCCTCATATTCTTCCTTCTTCTTCAGCAAAAACTTTCGCCGGCTTTATTTCGTAGGACGATGTTATAAGTATTTATGTATGCTTGAAGCTTCATATAACGTCTATTCAATTACAAGTGGCTATATGCTTGAAGCTTTATTGTACAGCAAAGATACTTGATGATGTATATATTTATAGGTAAGAACTAAAATACCAGGATTTGTGCTAACATCTAATAAATTGGTGATATATTCCGACTCTGTTAGTGAGAAAACTATTGGATGGAAAACTCACTTGTCAGTATTATTGTGAATTCTACACGCTTTCAAGAGCATCCATCCATACGTATATATGCATTCATTTCTACCTTTTTCAGTTTTTACTTCTTTTTAACAAAAAAGGGAAAGTTTTCTACGCGTGTATGCATTATATTAATGCATGTAGTCGCTTCAAACATGGCGCAACTATGTACAAATGTAATAGTAAAGCATGGTAAGCTGTCTTTCCTTTTCCCAAGTGCAAAGGTCTATTTATCGTATTCGCATTTTTGTGTAATGCAAATAGCTATCTCTGCAATAAATGTACGAGCGATGTGTGTACAGGAGAGAAAGTGGGAGAGAGAGAGAAAAAAGCTTACTCATACATAACTCTTTTCACTCTCACTCCACAAAGTTGGAAAACATTCTACTAGAACATTTCAATTCAATGGGGGAAAGGCCAATCAAATTTGTACATTATAAGGCTGAATGGTTGCTGAAATTGAGGCTTTTTTGGGAAACCTTTAAACTAGATTTCTCTCTCCCTGCCCTACAGTGGTGATACCGTAAAAAAAAGTCAGGCGACTAGGACAGATGTGTAGTAGAATATATACATGGACACATAAACACGCCAGGAGAAGAGCCAGATACGTTCAATTGAGTGAACGAGAGGGTGAGGTTTGCGTTGCTGTTGTAGTGTGCATTCTACAGACTCG
>JAHZMV010003377.1:0-18655 GCA_027743765.1 Coecobrya sp. COE2
CAATGCAAGCCTATCTACTAGAAAGTTACATAATATTATACATTAACAGTATAATGTCAGTAATTAACTTAAAAGTCTAAATAATTTAATAAATAATCCGTATGGAATTTCCAATCCTGTAATTTTGTTGAGTAATAACGAATGCAATTAAAGTCCGGAGTTTTTTCAAAATATTCCATAAGGTTTACAATGAACTAATGTGGAACATTTTGCTCAGTCGTTGGAAAGTGTCTTATTTACTTACGTCTATTGTCTTATTTAAGTGTTGCACATTAAGGTCATTCAGTCAGTGTCAGTGCTGTAATTTAGTGCACACATACTGATTCGTCCCATGAAAAGACGTTTTACATATCAGGTATATGCATTTGTCGGATATCGCTCATCGCCCAATTTCTACCTTTCCAACAAAATATAATCCACACATACCCATTGTTTTTTCATCAATACGGAGATTATAAGAGGCTTACATCTTTTTGGCGGATATCGCTCAGTCGACCATTGTCGCACGACGAAATATCAGTGTTTATTTTTAAGCTTAAGTATTTTGGTAAGCATAAATAAACCGATCAAATCAGTACTAAATTAAATAAGTATTTACATTCGCCTAATCAGAATACACATAACATCTTAACAATTTTTAGGGAAAAAGAATATAAAATTAGATTATTATGATAAAATAATATCAGACAAGGTTTATTAACGGCTACTCATGCAATATATAATTTGAAATTACAGTTACGCGAGTAGGTTGACCTATTACATATTTTATTGTATGTCGACAAAGCAATCTGTTTTATCGCAAATGTATTACTTGCAGGGAAGACCCAACAGTAACCATGTTCTTTCTTCACACAAAAGCAACCGTTTTGAAAGCAACAACACGTCTGTAAATGTAGGAAACAAGAAGAAAACAGGAAAATGTTATATATTTAGCAAGTGATCTATAGAAATTCTGTAGTCACTTTAGACGATTCTTACTTAAGACAAGCCTACAAACTGAGTGCTGTTGCAGGAACCCTCATGAGTTATAGAATTTATATAACTTTCACGTACAATCTCCGATAAAGTAGTAGGCGCTATAAAAACAGAAAGAAGCGCCTAAGAACATTAATAGAAGGGAAGCAAAAAGTTGAATAAGCGTAAAGAATAAAAAGGCGAGGGCAAATAGTTAATCCATAGACACTCCCCTCCTTTTCAAATGCCAGAAAAAGGGGAAATTATGATACCTAGCTTGTTCGTTCCTTTTATAAATTGGAGTCGCAGGGCATGGCGTGCAGTAAATATAAAATGCAATGGCTTCCAGAAAATACGTAAGAAAAAACGGCTAAAGGAAACATTTGCAGAATGTTCGTACCTATGTCGTGCTACATCGTTACCGTGGAAAGTGAATGAATTCGCTAATAGTATCTGTCGAAATTCTCACGTTAGCAGCACTTTTTGCTTTTGTCGGGATTCGCCCAAATGCCGTTGCTAAATCGAGTGGGTTTATAGTACTCCACAGTCTTCTCTCTCCTGAGCAGCTATTCAACTTCAGCAATAAATAAACTTGATACATCATTACCATTACCACCAAAGGCGTTTTCAATTCATTAATAGTAATAGCCCTTCTTTTTTGCTCATTAAAACTTGGTGAACCAACTTTCAGGTTATGTTATCCATTCAGTTCAAATCACGTAGGTGACAAAATATTTAATAATAATCAACAAACTACTCGAACATGTACAAACCTGGAAACGGTAGGCTTAAAGTACTTTAATCTCTAATCGCTACATATAACATCAAGCCAATGGGAGATCCTTAAGATTTTGTTTAAATACTTATATGAAAAATGCAGTGTTAATAGTAGGAAATGAGCCTATGTAAAATTAAACGTTTACACAATTTAGTTTTCTAAATAATATCTAGCAGTCATGAATAAAACATTTTAAAAGTATTGCTCCCATATACTATTTGTAGTTTCATTTCATACATACATATTATTACAACACTTTTAACAATAATTGTTGGTATTATCGTGAATTACAATTTAAATTGTAGGTATCGTGACCTTATTGTGGTTTCGCCCCTGACGAATTACTTCCGTTATCGGTATAAAAATTATTAGGTATGTTTATTTACTTACAAAAAAACCTGAAAAAGTATTATTTTTATTCTATGAAGCAAAAACTAAGCAATGATAAGCCACTTAACAGAAAAGGTAAATTTATGACAACACAAGGTAAAAATAACGTGGTTCATGTGATTCAAGTGTACAGGAGGTCAACAAATAAGCATGGGTGCATACTATTATCAAAAGGAAGAATGTTAATACGGAAAGGAGAACATAGAACCCTTTTGTGTACATGTGCACGCATAAATTTACAAACTTTTAGACACCCGTGTAAATCGTAAAAAGAACCCTTTTCCCCTTAACTTTCTCTTTGTTGATTTTTTACAGGCAAATGATCAAGAACAAGTCTGCTCCACTAAGTAAATATACATGCCATTCGTCGATTTGCCTGCTACTGCGTGAAGTGCATGTGTGTCTATGCATATGCTAGAGTAGTGAATGTAATATGTTTCTCTTCTGATTTTTTTTATTCATGGATATCTTATGCAGAAAAAACTTTAACTATTATTTATACCGGAATACCATAATGCTTAAAATAATCTTGTGTACACACACTTTATACTACCATTCCATCTTCTTCGTTTCATACTCATGCAGACTTCACGTACACAAAATGATATTAAAAGATTTACCTTTTAAAGACTTTCCACTTTATTGCTTTCGTTTTTCTCCTCATCTATACTTCTACCTCTTTTGGATGAAGAATGAACTGAAAGTTTCTTTTTGCACTTTAAAAAAATAGTAGCCCTTGTGTCCGCCTGCCGAGAATGTGTATAGTGTCCACGCTATAAACAAAGCGTGTATACCATTTTCCTTTTGTTGGTTCTTCTTCTTCTTCGCTTCGCTTCTTCGCTATCGCCATGATGAAAGCACAGTGAAGGTGGAGTAGTAGAGAATGGCATGATGGTAATAAACGACAAGAAGAAGGAAAGACAAAGTCCCAGATAGAGGTTATATGCGGCTTTCTCTCGTATTTAATGTCAGCTATAATATCGCATTAAATACTACAACCACCACCAACAACATCAACCAAACTGATAGACTGGATTGTATTAAACTACAGAGTTGAATAAAAGTATTCTGGGATGCTACTGCATAATCTGTCGAGGCAAAAAGAAGATAGGTAGGTATAAACTAGAAAGAAACAAAGTTATCAAAGAAAAGAATAGAGAGAGAAAGACAGAAAGATAATACTTCTACCAGAAATAATCTATGATATCCAGCTAACATAGTGTATTACATTATTATATCACCATCGTCATAACCTCAGTCAGTTTTCTTATTACAGTGAAGTGCTTGTGAGCTTCGTTTATTGCTCTACCAAAAAGCACGAAAAAAACTTTATTATTATATATGTGTGTGTGGGACAAAGTAAATTTAATACATTAAATACATATTGATATTATACACACCTTTTTATGCATCTATCTGAAATGGTATTTAATTCATATGCTATGATTATATAGCACTGCACTTGTAGTTACCTTTTAAAGTAGTTTACTTTGTTCATCCCGTCATCATCTTGTATCTGTAGTAGTGGTAGTTATACTGGTGGCAGTAAATTGCAAGAGAAGCAATATTTCCTATTTAGGTAGTCACCTACTTTTTCGGGATGTGACGCTGGTGGTGGAAGTATTGTGCTGTGCATCTCTAGTCGCCGTTTTCCCAGAATGAGCAGCCAAGACTACGCAAGCGATTAAACCATGCTGAAATCTCTCCCATTCTATACGAATCCTCATACTTTTACAAAAGATATTATCCTTTTATTTTACTTGACTTGGAGACACTTTTGAAGTTAGTTGGATATATTATGGAATGTACGTACGGAAACTTTTAAAGGAAAAGAAGAGGCCTCTTTTCCTCCATAAAATCTTTCGCTGGTATGGCATGAGTGAGCCAATGAATGTATGCAGGGAGGCATGCATGCATGCCTTCATCATCATCTGCTTTCTCCTCTCCGAATGCCGTTATTTTTCTTCTGTGTATGCATACAAGCCATCAGAAATACAGCAAAAGCGCTCAGCATGTTCTCTTTCCATTCTACACGTTATCCACTCCTTTTTCTCGCTTTCTCGTCTAAACCCTTCTTTTAACCCCATCATCATCCTCCATCCAGGCTAAATAAAATGCTGCTAGAAGTTAAAATACAGACTTACAATAACAGTTGAGCCACTGCATACAATCACTATTGTAGTCTAATATATTAATTCTGCTAGGTACTTGCTCCCTCTTGCTAAAATGGGAGGCTCACTTCCCGACCGTTTTAAAGTACATATAAATAAGCCCATGAGAATGATGCTGTAAGAAGAAAATCATCCATTTTTGGATGGCATTGGTATCATCATGACAGTGGCAAGTGTATGTCTGAGATATTTCTATCTATTATCAGTAGTACTATTTTTTAGAGGGAGAAAGAATGTCCTCGTCCTTCTTCATTTTCCCCCATACGTACTACGAAACTATTATTACTGTCATTGCCTACATCAGTTATAGGAGAGCTTTTATTGCTTCAGGAGCTTGTGTTTTGCTGTGTCCCAAACAAACATACTCCTTTTCCTTCTAAAAGAATCACAGGAAAAAGAACTAGGTCTTTACTTCTTTCTTGCTGCTGTGTATGTTGATGATGCTTCCTGTGTGATATAGCGATATGAATGGAACAAAACGGGGTGTTTTGTGAATGACAGTATAATATGCAACTATTTTGGGAAACATTCCAGTATACACTTTTGCAAAATGTTCACCTACTAATATGGCATTGGTAGGTGGTAGAAATGCACATCTTTGTACAGATAGACATTACGTCTTACATACGAACAATTGTAGTAAGAGGTTGCTCTGTTTTTGCTGGTGCTGGTAAGTTTTACTACCATCACTACAAAATATAACTCTGCTAGTAGGACCCTGACATTGTTATGATCACCATCAGTGAATTGAAGAATTTCAGTGAAAACTGGTTTCAAGTGAGTGTAGTGGTGTTGAAGAATACTTGCATATGAGTAGTTACTATAAAGGCATCAGACACTTGAGATGCTTTATACTTGTACCCAACAGCACATGGCAGGTTTCTCCCTTTGTGTGTTTTCTCCAATAACAAATAGTTTTGTTACGGTGCAGCACGGTGCCGAAGGGCACCAATCAAGGAACACAGAGCTATCAGAAGTGAAACTGCAAGAGAAAAATAATTTATCCAGATAAAAGTGTTCCTCACTTTCCCCGTCATCACATTGTCTCTTTTTAGCAATTCAAAAAGTTGACGAAACAATTTTCCCCAAGCTGGATCCCAATCCATTGTTACTTTAATTTATCGCCATATTTAATTAGTCCGTATCTTATGGACGGACAGACAAACATAGCAATTCATAAATGCTTTGACGGCATGGAATAACAATGTAGTATGTACGTAATACTACTAAATACAACCGCTTAATTCTTGTTTCCTCATGCCTTCTCTCTGAATTTTCTCATGACCCAAGCAATGTTGAAAATTACGATACGTATGAAGGGAGAAAGAAGGAATTTATTTAATATCAGTGTGTAGTGTGTACGTTTGACGAGATAGTCTATCTTGTGCTTGGATGGGATAGTGGTGGTAATATGTAGCACACTATATAACATGGTACTTGGTGAATTCCAAGATACTTGCTTTCATGCTTCCAATTCAACTGCTCGTCCGGTGAGTGCCAGTAGCAGTATAGCAATAGTGCAACTTGTAGTAGAATCGGCAGCCTTGAAAGGTACTCTGTAAGCAGGATAAAAAATGTATTCTAACTTTCTCTGTCCTCAGTAGAAGCATCATATTGTAATAGTACCACCAGAGAAAGAGGAGAAGAAGAGAGCAACCGGAGAAATAGTACACACACAGATACTACTACACATTTACTACTACGACTGCAAGGAAAAAGTCCTGGTGCAAACACAACAACTCAGCCAACCAGTCCCGGTTAACGGTTATAGCTACTACTGAAATAGCAGGAGCTGATGTACGTGCTCTTCTATGAAAAAATTCTCCATTCAAGTTTGAGGTTTTTAGTACTACCAAGCTGCTTTACTTTCTCTTTCCTCCTTCAAACCAGAAAGGAAGTGAATAGTGAATGTAACAAAACCAAGGCGCACTATCCACGGTACGCTACAAAATGATGCAGACAGGCATGCTTAGCTGGTAGAAAGGCAGCATCAATGTTTGGACAGAACAGTCCGAAATCTGCCTTATCTCGTGCTGGGTTGCTCTGTCTTTGTTCTCGCTCTCTCCCTTTTCGTTTAATGTTACTGCGTCAGAATAAAAACATAATCGCTTTCACCGAAAAAATAAACACGCTCCGTTGTGCACCTCATGCTAAAAAGGTTTATAATATTTAATCAGAAAGAGAATCTGAATTATTTCTTGAACGGTGAAAACGCTGAAAAGTAACGGTTACTACATACCATGTGAAAATAGTTTGAGTGATTCTGTGGAAAATTAAAGATCTTCAGTGAAGCCAAGTTTTCGATGAAAATTTCAAGGTTCAAAACGATGGCCGTATTCTGAGCCAAAAGGGGTGACTTCTGTTAACAGTGAAGCGGATAACGTTCAAGGCTGCTATAAAATATATCCAGAGCAAGCGACTGTTGTGATTTCTTGTGCTCAAGCGAAGGAGGATCTTTAACCATATTTTATGCTCATTCAAACGACATTTTGGTAAGTAAGGAAATACGATACCATACAACCGTAGTTTACTACGATTACTTACTATAGGGTATCCGCATAGAAACTCTATACCAGCCATATTTTTTCCTGTGCATCAATGTACATGCATCATTATTAAAAGAATGTTTTATCATATGCTTGTGATCGTCGGATAGGAAAGTGAATTGAAAGAAAAAAAGAGAAAGTATCCTTAACAGCGTCCCAAGTAGCGATGTTGATGTTTGCTTTCTACTTTCTCTGTACTTGACTTGATTTGCCCTTTAGCCTTTTTTCTATGTCGACTTCATTTCACACCCCGTGTCTCATTGTGTTGTCCGGGTAGCACTTTTTTGTTGGCATCTGGAACACTTTTTTTCACAGCCACCCAACACTTCTAACCAAACATTTTTGTCTTATCAAAGTCAAAGACTGTAACATTCATTTTAAGGGAAGGGATTATGCAACATTTTGCGTTGGTCGTTTGGTTATCGGTCAATCGTCGATTGGTCTCCTTATCTTTAGGGAACGCGTCTTATATAAGCTGTAATAAGCAACGAGCATCGCAAAAATAAAAATAACTCACAGGTCAAGTGGTAGGGTGAATGGTAAGTTTATCTAACAGGAGAAAGCTTTCGTAATAGGTATGTAAATCGTCGAATGTGTACACAGGCAACCTATGTATATATGCATGTATTTGTTACGTGTTTTCTAGAATTCACTATTCACTCCTTATCGCCAAAATATAATCACTCCATGCATTATACTTGCAAATGCACAAAGTATCTAGCGCAATTAAACGGCAGGTTATTTGAGATTGTGTCAGTGTTACATAAAAGCGGAAAGCAAGTTTTTCACAGCTGGTGATGGTTTTTATTCACACATACACACAAGTGGATTCTCTAAGTAGTAAAGGAAATTATGTACATTAGCGCCTTTGTGCTTCCTGCTCCTATTCATTTAACGTTTTAATATAGTCCTTGCCAAACTTATATTTTCTGGGGAAAAGACTTTCTCTTCTGCTTACGGTTTAATGAGCTATGTATTATATTCCACGTCTGTTTCGTCATTACTTTTGTTTCTCCATGAAAATGATAATGTTGTAATCTCTCTGTCTAAGGATGATGGGATATGTGTGAGTTGGAACTTTTGTTTATTCTGTATGGAGGTTTCTTCAGCACGTCGATAAAAATGCTGTATTACGTGAGAAACTATAGTATGATTGAACACTTGTTCTGGTTGAAGAAACGTGAATTATAGCAGTGGCAAAGTACTGACGACAGTTTCCTCAAATGATGTCATGTATGGAGTGTGTAAAGCACACCACTGGGAAAAGTCCATGTTTACCTAAAGCCATCATCATCATATTGGTGTGTCATTGGGAAGTAGGTGTGTACTTTAGTTATTACCGTGTCTGCTGTGTAATGCAGTACTTCTTGGCACAACAGTCACTGCTTTAACAACTCTCGCGCACATTTATAATAAGAGCATTTGGTGGTTTACTTCAATGCTTATAACTTGCAGCACCTTTTTATGAGATTCGCAAAGTTTTGCCAACATATAAGTATTAACCACAGCGTCTATTAAAATGTATATTTAATCCTCAGCAGACCTGCCAATTTAGTCCCCCAGTAATCGTAATGATACTGTGTAGTAAGTGGTAGAACGCTTTGGGAACCACGTTTGAATGAGTGGTGGTAGGTCTTCACTCACTCAATCATTTCACCACATAATCTTTATCATCATCGCCTACATTTTCTTCATAAAATTGCCGAAACTATCAAAGTATACGGTGCCCTGTAATGATATGATAATAATAATATACTTATTGTTAATTTTGTTACACAACTGCACTCTGTGTAAATATTTTTTGGCATATTGATATAATATATTTATCATTATTACATTGACCCAAACGATGAACTCGTTTCAATAAATGGACTAGTTTTTTGTGACACGAAAATGTATTCGCTGAGCTTTATCAACCAAGCATATCCGTCTAGATGCAAGCGAAAAGGTTCAAACAACTTCTGCAAATTGGATACTGCGCAGATATGAACCGGTCGCTCACATGCGTGAAAAAATCTTTTTGCGTCTTTGTTTGAAGTTTCCTCCAAGTCTTTGAAGTGTCCCATTAACTTTTTAACAGCCATCAAAAGACATTACATTAAGGGGAGTGACACCCGAAGAACGGACGGTGTTAAAAAGCACGCATACGCTCAGTTGCCGTAAGAAGAAAAAGCGGATAATCTGAACCGTTCTTAACTCCATTGAATGGGTACCCAAAACCCTTAAATGATTCACAAGCTTCTTCTTGAAATTATTTATGATCATAATAATAAGAATGATATTATTAGGAAATGTACATTTTGCTTTACAATGTAACGTTATAATATTATTAATTTCATTGTTTGGTTTATACTACCGTTCCGAATGCTTTTGAAACATTTACACAGCTGAACCATTTGTTACTCCAGTGAAAAGTTCATGCCGAAATTATGTTTTCAATATACTAATCCCATATAAAAATAGTTACGTAAGAACCTTCCACAAAGTACAAACTCAAATTGCATCATCATCACCTTTATAACAACAAAAGCGAGAGAAGTAAAAACTAGGATAGCCGACGACAATTCTGTGTAATGTTTGTAATTGATGGAATGGATACGCATGTACTTATTAACTTGAGTTTGTTTGTTGTATACAAGCGGCTAGATTCTGATTGTGTTTTTCCTTCGTCATTGCCATTGCAGTGAAAGTATGAGTACATACCACTAAAGGTACCAACTCAGAATTACATTAAAACAGAAAGGGAGACAAAGAGATGTACTCGCGGCTTTAAAAGCAAACGAAGAATCCCTTTTTACACTTTTAGCCCTGGTTCCATGAAAATGGGTCATAAAGATTTAGAATATTAATAATCCAAAAAGCAGCACTGGCGGCACTGTTAGTAGTAGAAGCGAGCCCAACTGTGAGTGAGCGAATCTTTCTTTCTCTCACTATCTGAGTGAGCTGAAGTTTAAAGGAGAAAGATCTCTACCACTACAGCGCTTTCTCCCACTTTCTCTAGTTAGACATTATAGCAATGACTGAATCTGTCTCACCACCACTAAAGGCATTGTACAGCGTTCAGAATGAATTTTCCTCTCTTATATAGAAAGTGACTACATCCATGTGAAAACATATAGTGCATAGGTATGTATGTATTACAGTTTATATTTATAGATGTAGTAAACATAAGTACACTTGCACACACGATTATATTAGTAGTACTCACGCCATTTATACCTACCCGTGTGTATATTTTATTCTACGTGGTAGATGAACGTTATTGTGACTATAAACGTGTATGTTTTGTGTGTTCCTTTTTACTAGACTCCCTTCCTCACAAACTTACGACAATGATTTCAGAATTTTCTGCTTTCTTTCATCGTCCTCTTCACAAGGTTTCCCTCTTTCTGTGGGTAAAATTCAAATTCAAGTCATAACGTAAAACTACATCGCCTTCAACAGTTCATATATACTTCTACGAATAATAGCGGCATATTATTGTATAACGTCATTGCTATGATGCCATAACGACTCTCATTTATACTATTCGCCATTATTTGTTCGTCGTGTGATTTCTCTACTAAGCAAGCGAACAAGTCCCCGTGTCCGTCTGTCCGTCAGCCATAATAATTTAGCAATAACCTTGCAGCCAGTTTTGAACACTGTAATTAATCATTAAAGAGCCCATATTCGTAATTCGGCTGGGTCGACTCATGATCTTCCAAGTGAACGAAGCATGTTGAACTGGCTTTGGACTATTTTACAAGAATATGCGGCTAGCTTGTTTTATTCACTTGTGCACTCGCTTCCGTTGTACACTTCCTTAAAATTCCACTCTGTCGTTGAATTGGTTGGGTCCCATAAGTGTACTTTCTCTATCTTTTAACTACTATATATAGTCACCAGTGGTACTCGCGGCAACGTTTCTGGCAGTATTTAGCCATTTTGGGTTCTTTCACGTTTGCTTTGTTGGAGTGCATTGTGAGAGGTATAAGGTACAGTTATGTATGATGATATTGATGATAAGTATTCTTTTCTTGGTGTGCGATGCATGATGTGCACAAGTGAAGATATCATAAGATGATCGTAAAGGAACAGCGGTATAAATATTACTGAGAAGAGGAAAGCCAACTAAACTAGTAGAGAATCTAAAGCCACCGTTGAGATTTAGTTTTTGCCATGTATCGCTGTAAGGATTTCAAGGATTGGAGATATTACATTTTGATATTTCATTCACTCTGTTCAGAAGCAGGCGTGCACATACACATTATTATTGGGTATATTATTATCAACTCTTGAGAGACCACGTATAACACTTTCCATTTCGTTGTATGCAGATACCCTATGGTTATTACTGACGCTGGTCATGATGTTCTGGATGTAAAAAGCCGAAGGAAAAGGGCTAATAATGAGAATAGAATACTATCATTGCTTGTTGAATGGAGTGGAAGTAGTATAAGAAAAGGGAAAACGGGGTACCTATGCTACACTGGCAACGCTGTGGTTTATTTTACAAATTCACTCACTGGGAACCTTGCGTTCCCTGATTGAGTTACGTCTGTACATGATAGCTTTTACATAATTACTTCATGTGCAATGAATCTTGAAGAAGAAGAATTTCAAAGAGGTTATCTGATCTTAATAAATAACTTCAAGGTGGGTTCTAAAAATTTGCACACATATGTTTTTCGCCATGCTGAATAACCTGGAAAAGGTTTCATTTGAAAATTTTAAGTGGTTATTCATGTTATCGCATTGTTAGTGTTAATGCAAGCTAGCGAAACGACTCTTGTTTGACTGAGTAAGAATTCTTTCATTGACGCAGTTGCTCAGAAAAACGTACAAAATTACTTTCCTGTATCTACTCATCTATCTTTATTCCTTTTTGATTAAGCAAACTAGCAAACTACTTCGCTCACATTCACAGTAAAGCATCTAGGGTATTTTCTTTGGGGTTTTACCTTTCAACGTTCGTTTATAGCGAAAATTGTTTTAACAGAGATTTCATTGCCGTTGGTGGTTAACGGTATGGACTTTAAAAAGGTTTTGTGGTTTCTGGCATTTTTTGGCGTAGCCTGTTCCTGTTCCGTAAATGACTAAGCCATATGTTATGTGATGTGCCTTACCGCTTTAGTCAAGCATATGTCGTCAAGTATTTTGCTGACTCAACGCAAACAGTCCTTTAAGATTTCTTGTTGTCATCCACTGATCGATTAAACTGTAATAAATCGGATTAAAACATATTGCCTCGATTCTGACATCATTTGTTTCTTTTAATGGTGTGTAAGGAAACCGTTCCCTCAATTACCTATAATTGTCAACAGTAGTAAATGCATAGATATTACTATCCATGAGAATTAATAAGCTTTCGTTTAAGATAAATAGTTAGTTCGATTTGTGATTCCATCTCAGCTTATTCATTGCTTTAAGTCACCGCTTCTATATTGTACAGAGCGTTCGATGAGTTTTACATTTAGAAAGCAGATTTAGTTGCAGTAAGTAGCCATGACTGCCACAGTCGCCATTTTACTACAGTCAAATTTTCACTAACGACCAAAATATATCAGGAAAGTAAGGACTGACATTATTACATACGCCAAATATGAAATGATACGTGCGTTTATACGTATTGTATATTGTATGTAACTATGACGAAAGAAGAGATGATGATTTTATACAACCACAACTCAGGACATGTATGATCCAATGCTTATTATTATACTGATTGTACATACTCAACAGGAAACTTGTCAGTTGCATTGTACACAAAGCAAATCAATGGTAATATTGGTTTACCAATACCTCAACAAACATACTTACACGACTTGTGCTTATAAACCCAAAAATCTGAATCGAATCTGAACATTTGTAATATCAATACTATATACAAGTCCTACCACAGAGCATTCAAATATGAATTTAACAAAGAAATAGAATTGAGATTAGTTATTGCAGGCGTTTTTATGTATTTTTCGCACGCTTTACCTGACACGTTTTCTTGTCGAGTGTTCCATGTAATACACATGTAAAACTAATAGTAAATCACGGTTTCATTCGCTACTTTCATGATGCTCAGCCACCGTGAGATTTTTATGTTATCTACGCACACTATACAGAGCCTCTCGTTGTCAGTGAAAGAACACGGTCATAATTTACTTTTTTGATGTTGGTAAATATGGTGAATTGCGCCAAAACCAGAATTCGTTTATTTCTTTGAGCCACAATGAAGCACATGGGTGATTCTGAATGGAATAAGTGGAAACAGAGCTTACACAACAACACATCGCATCAGTTAATCACTTTTTCTATAGTCAAGAGTGAAAATTGAACTGAACTGAAGAGGTGTCAGTTTCTTTCAGCAACTTTTCCCTACCCTAGTATTGTAGTTTCATATTGTATTGCATACCCTCCATAGGTATCTGCATAGTGCATGATACCCTCTTCAATACTTTATGCTGGGTAATGTAACGTTGACATGTATGATTTAAACCATTAATAGTTCAAAGCGTATAACTGTGTGCTGTGTTTTATATAAGTATTTTTGAAGTGCACTACAATTCTCTATTATTGCCGAAAATGTATCCTTACGCAGATTTGTTAATTGTAAAGTCCATACTAGCTTGAATTTAGAGGGTTTGTCTACATACATCTAGGTTTATATTTATAGGTTGTCTGATTTCAAAAATAAAAGAAAAAAACACATTTTGTATAGTGTACAGGTACAGGTATAGTAATATAGTAATATTTTTTGTAATATTGTATAATATTGTTGCGTGTAATTCATTCTCTGGAGACGGAAACCAATCATGAATGGAATTGTTCATGTTTCGATGATTTTACAATAATTTACTAACAATGTAAAAAATACGCCAACTAGATATAATGGTGAGGTGGTACCCTCAAGTTTTCCATGAAAAGTTAAAATAATTTGGGATTTACTCTTGGTTTGATCCTTTTCCCTCCATTCTTTCATATTTAACAACTTCTCTTTACTAGATTTACAAAAAACAGTGATTTGCAATAGTCAAGTCAATGCATGAGTACCATTTTGTTAAGAAATGCAATTGGAAAAATTAACAGACGAACCCCATTCGTAACTAGATATTCTGCATCCCTCAATGAGAAATTTTAAGATTTTCATACCTATTTTAATGCAAAGTACTTTCTCCGTTCTCAGTACAATTTATTTTCTCATATGTTGGACATTCTCACATTTCCCGTCAATATTAATATTTACACCGTGAAATGTTCAAGATCTAAACGTGGAACTATTTTTTTCTTTGTATGGTGGGGGAGACTGATACATTATGTTTGCTAGACAAAAAGAAAACCTTTGTAGACATGGAACATGACTTTAGTAAGCATGTCATAAGATATTCAATAGGTATGTAATATATGCTTTCCCCATTTTTAGAACTCACAACTTTTCATTAAGAATAAAATCATGTTTGCAGTGTAAAAGTAATAAGCACAGCAGCAAAATTTACTTATTACGTAGCAAATATATTTATAATATGACATGAACACAAATTATACTCACTTCCGAGAAACACTTTCTTCGCCAAATATTTCGTGTTTCTGTAGTAGATACATTTATATTTATAAGCATGTCTATTCATGGCTGCATGACGAACAGGATTTCCGTTTACATCCTCATTTTCTTCGCCTCAGTTGCCCTCAAATAACAACTTTTCTGGGTGTGTACATGTCTAAATGTATAATAATAATACCTAAGATATTTTGTTTAAAAACTATGAAAACTATGTTCATTCTCTCGGTCGTAGACGTTCCTGCTTGTACTCATAATACATGTTATGGAACGTTTTGTCTATCACCGAAAAGACTGCCGTAGTTGTACTGCTTGCTTTTATACTTCATATAGCATTACATGCAGTAGAGGGGTTCAGCCAGTCTGACATCTTTATTCATGTATTTAAATGGAGAATTGTGAACTTAAAAAATGGATAATGGTTAAAAGTAATCAACCGAAGTGCATTATCAATGGTTCAAATTAAAGACAATGAATCAGTACAAAATCTGATTCAAACCAAATATTAAATTTTAAAAATATTAAAGATTAATTGGTATCATTGATTTCAAACAAACAGATTTACTACTGATTCATTATCTTTAATTTGAACCATTTATGATGCAAATCGGTTGATTACTTTGTGAGTTTTGTCCATTTGAAATCCATGATAGGCCATTTAAATACATACAAAAGAATGTCCAACTAGGTGGAGGGAAACATGTATGTAATGCCTCTTAACATTATTCATGAAGAATATTTGTACAGAGAAACCCAACTACTTACATACTATAATATTGTACTCCAAACTACATCAGCCTAGATGTATTTGTTTATTACCACACTGACATCATCCATTGACATTTTCTCTGTCAGTCTGTCCATTCTTTATTTCATCCAATTCGTTCACATAGATCCAATTCGTTAAATGAGTAAATATTATTAAATCAGATTTTTTTGTGATTGAATTGAATTTTAGTCCGATTTGCCGACAGGACAACATATCCTACTAAAACGAGCGAAACGAAATGTTAGCGATGTTTTATTATTTGAACCTTTCGGGTTACGTCAGAATTTCAATTCTAAAGGAAGTACATTACTAATTTAAGGCATAATTTGTAATATATTTTTTACATGTTCTAGATGGATAAAAAATACCTTATTCTTCTAACCCTACCACACCGCATAGTTGCCAAAAGAATTAATTTAAAAGCTGCACCACTTTTATTTAACATTGGTGATTCACTACAAGGCACTAGCTTTCATTAATATTTAAATATATGAGATGATGATGTACGTTGATACCTTGTATTACATACTGTTCAGCAATGCAGTATGTATCAGTTTCCCTCTTTGCTTCACTTTCTTTCATTCAGTACTTATATCATCTTACAATTTATTCTCCAAGGAGTGCTGTCAAGGTATGCCGAAATTTACTTTTACTTTACATAGTCTCCAGCTTGCAGCTCTTTCACCATATTTTCTTTGTTCATATACGCTTATTTGTTAGTATAGCAAGAAAGTTTTTACTATCAACGTACCAGTGGTATTACCTTCCAATACATATACGGCATATTATGCCTTTTAATTTCATAAAATAATGTATGAAGAAAAATAGCCAGCTCTATAGTAACAAAGAAATTTTCAATAGTAATACATATATAGTTTTGTGTTTTGTGCCTATACAATATAAAGTTAAAAATTATATGTCCACCTTCATAATACATGTCTTTCCAAAAACTTCCTCATCTCAATGCTTACTAGATTATCATATTTTTTCAACATTTATGACAAGTTTTTACAACCTTTTAGCACTACAGAAACAGGCATATCTACATAATACAGATGCGGTAAAAATACTGCCGTTACTAACAGTTGTAAGTTTAAACAATCGCTAACGTGCTAATATTGTAAAGACTTCAATTGTTTTCATTTATTAGTTTCTATTATGAGTAGTTCGCTTTTAAGTGTACTCAATTGAAATCCCACAAACAACTTGACAACATTAACATTACACCTTCCTGCTGACACCCATTAGTGAATAGAAATGAATATTTCTGAACTTTAATATTATTCTGCAATGTAAACTAATTGTAAAATATAAAGCGTGATACATACAATAAGTTCGCCCACTCATTGATCTGAAACCTAATAATAATCATGCGAATTGTTTTCTTTTTCTATTTCCGTCTTTTCACTTTATTGTAAAATGATAGGGAGGATAAGCGGGAGTGGGAGCGCAATTCATCTTGTCATACATTGAGCCTACCATATAGCATACTCGTTGACTTGACAAATAACAAAAAATGCAATGTGTTGTTATTCAATATTCCATTCTTGGACCAAATTGTGTTTTCGGAAAAAATAGTATACAGAGTATATACAGCCTTATGTGGTTCACCTGATCATATCCGAACTCTGTATCTGATTGCATGTCTGTTATGTATTGACGCAAATCTGTTCAAACTGTTCTGTCACTGACAACTACGTTCAGAATTACAACATGTGTATAACACAAACAGGACGACATATTCAACTGACTGATTTATGTAATATTAAGTATTTGGTATGAATGACACTCGGAATGATAAAATTATTAATACGAAGGATGTACATGGATATATTTACTTTTTATAATAATGTACCTATTTACATCGACGGTATAAAATATGTGACCAGTATCTCACATACTATATTACGGAAAATGCTTTAACCTACTATCTGTCTTTTTAAACAGGATTTCCATATTACTTGTACAAGTTGACTTGGGACATTGCAATGGGACATGGTACTTATACCTTTAGGTTCAGAGAAAGTCTTAGCTGTAGCTGTGCCCAGGAAGACGTATTTATAAGCACAGAAAATAGTAGAATTTAAGGTAAAAAGTCAAGGAAAAGAGGATAAGGTCAGATGTGTTACAAGATAAAAAGAGGTATTGCTATTTTACAATATACAAAAATAATATGGAAAAGTATATATTATTATATTACATCAGCTCTCATACAGACTGCATTTTTTCACTTTCTCCGTATGTGGGGAAAAGTTTTTTTCCACACTTTAGCATTTTATGTGTTTCCGTCATGTAGAAAATCTAAAAATGGAAAGATTGGTAAAGGACAAGAATCATGTTCACCAGAAATCCAAGTGAAATATTATTGACAGTTGGCACAGAGCACATTGAAGAAAATGGAAAAGGGGGACAGAAGGGAAAAGTAAAAATGATAGCAAAAAAGAGAGAAAAGCATTATGGTGAAAGTGAATCACATACACTTCCATTGCACACAAGGGAAATATGAATTGTTGTGTGGACTAGTTTAAGAGAAGAGTGTAGGTAGAGTATTCTTACCATCATATATGTTTGTACACACTTCTACAACGACGAGACGACTCTTAATTTTACTACGAAACATGAAATAACCGCTAGACACTGCTGCAAAATGAATGAATATTCTTTCTGTCTTGTTGAGTTGGGAGGGTGTTTTGTGTATTTTCATCTGGGGGAAAAGGATGCATGTATTTACTACGATGTACAAAATGTACGGTATATTACAAGTACAACGTCTTAAACCTATGAAAAAGCCATTCTTCACAATAAGCGTGACGTTGAAGCGGAAGATGTTTGAGAAAGGAGAAAACAAAAATCCTAAGAAAACAGGTCGTGATGGTTTACAGTAGATACCAAAAACCTGCAGTGAAACCTCCAATAAACAACCGTACAACTCAACACAAGATATGTCAATAGTTTACATGCTACACATAATATTTTGTACTTGTATGTATACTATTTTAGAAGGTTGTGAATGGTAAAAATATCTTTGACATCGTATATCTTTATGAAAACTCAGGTAAAAACTTTAAATATTGCTACACACAGAAGTAGTGGCTTGGTAGCAATAATGGTTTGACCACTACTGCCAGAAGTTACGCAGCATCTTTTAAACAGATTCATATTCAAACTTTGGAACAAACCTGTGATAGGCTTTGGATTTAAGATAGGGGCCAAGCAATCCCCAATGAAGTAGGTAATTTTTGAGAATGTCCATTTATTTAGTTCGGCTTAGTGAAAACTTGTAAGCATAACGTAGCATACACATTCGAAAATTTGCTGGACCAGGATGATTTTAGTCCAGTGCATTTTAATGTACTGTATAACGACTCCTATATGATGATTTAAAAAATCATTTTCGCATGCAATTTGTTTCAACAATTTTATTGGTTCTTGCTACATTTACTGTTCCTATGAAAATCGAAAATAAATTCCTTGCTTAGAGAATCCAGTTAGAAAGGGAAACGTTCACTACGTGTG
>JAHZMV010003378.1:0-27409 GCA_027743765.1 Coecobrya sp. COE2
GCTTGAATTTTTCAGGCATCATATCCTCTCTAAAAACGGTTCCCAATGAGAAGAATATGAAACCATTTTTGTCACCAGAAACAAAGTCTTCCAGATCCTGTTTAAAATTGTGTCAAAAATAATAATGCTGATTGTTGTATTCAGAAATATTGTTAAGATAATTCAGAAAATGTGTATGACAAATCTTGTTATACATGCTGCAGTTTACCTTTGGCAAAGGATTAGCAGGCTGACAATGAACTCCGCCAATCTCTATTATGTCAGGCATTAAGGGCCTGGGGAAATTGATTGAAAAGTGAGTGTTAGAGAAAATCATGCCAACATTCTTTCTCAAAGTTTCAACATTGGGCAAATCATCTCCCAAGTATTGTTTGTAGATATTTTCTCCAATTTTATCGTAATGATGGTAGTTGAGTAGTGTGAAGCTCCATCCAGTCAACGTATTCACTAGACGCTGTGACATACTCATATCGTCGGTGAATTCCAAGAACGGATTTGGAACAAATGACAGAGGCGTTCTTAATCCTGTGATATCCAACACAAATTTTGGTGGTGGCATACTGGAAATCTGAATATGCGGTGCTTTCAGCTTGTAAATTAGTCCCATAAAACATTCGCTGAAAAAGGCACTGGTCAGCACTAGGTCGTAGGACTCCGCCTTGAGTACAGGTGCAAACCCTTTGTGCTTGTATGTTTCATGACAGCGATCATTTATATATGACATGTCCATGAATAACATTGCCATTGGATCATCCTTTGATGCCCGGACATCCAAAACACTTGAGTGACTCTTGTCGAAATCAGCCATGTCTAAAGGCTGCACTGGAACAACCTCTGTGAAGTTTTTATGTTTGATCGAGGAACTGGCTGGCGTGATTAATGTCACTTGATGACCCCTGTCCAACAAGTTTTTTGCAATAGGGTTCAACAAGTGTGTCTCACTTTTTGTGGCTAAAGGCATTAGTATAAGGATATTACTACAAGACACGGTTCCGATCAAATGTATGATCCCCACAAGAAAAATCGGTATTATTTTGTTAGAACCCATGTTTACTAAAATATTTCTATCAATATTCTGGCCCGTTCCCCGACTTCCAGCGAATTGTTCTGCTTGAACCGATTGCGTGCAGTGAAAATGTAAAAGGCAATCTGTTTCATTTTCTACCCTTGTTTCTATCCATCATTATTTCTGTCGTGTTATGCAATGTGCGATAAACATTCTTTTATCATAGGAAAGCATTAAAATAATCATTATGGAAGATACCTCTGAAATAGAGTTACTGTAATCAAAGAATAAATAGTTGAAAAAATCATTGTGACGAGTTTTCTTGTTAACTTTATAGACGCATTCTCGGTATTCTTATATAGACAAATGCCGAATATATTTACAATATTATTATACTGTGATGGGTCTATATATACATCAAGTAATGAATGACTGGACAAAATTGAATATCATGGTCAAGCACTTTATTTAGTACACAGTATTTGTAGTAGATAATTCATGCATCTCAAGGACGAAATGAGTTTCATTTAGTCATGATGATTTTCAAGTGCATATTACCCAATGCCCATACATATCACGCATAAGTTCTATACATAGTACATCGAATGTGTTATGCAATTATAAATGGTATAATAATCAGTGGACATGAATTTTGAAATAGAATAGTGCAATTACAGTGTCCTTTTGCTGTACATCGACATAATAATAGTGGACAATAATATTATTATGTCTACTTGTTACACGAAAATGTTTTCATTTTCTTTGCTTATTGAAAAACTTGTAATCTGTCCGCTTCTCTTGTAGTCTCCAACGTACAAGATCCCAAAATTGATCGCGAAAAAAGCAAACGGTCGATATTTTTATGACTAAAAGTTTAAATGGTAGCAAAACTTTTTAGTATCTTGCTATACATATGTCCTTACGTAAGTAGTTTAGTGGTCGTCCCAGAGAAGACGCCGTTGGTTCCACTTCCATGTTCTATTCTATTGCAGATGTAGTCTATGCGGTTTTCCATAGCCTTGTTGGTGCTGGGTACTGGAATTCCTGGTTGTATTTTTTCTTTCCAATCTTGTGCATAGCACACCGTCTTCTTCAAATAAGTTTCATAGATGCATTGTTCTGCTGTCGAGACAGATGATTAAATGGACAGATGAACAGCGGCTCTCTTCACAATTTCGGTCAGGTTCAAATGCACTGTATTGCCATCCGACACTATCCAATTAGTTGGTAATGATTGGTGTGTCATGTAATGTATCAGCTTGATAGTACTGACACGACATTGCAAGTCTTTCCTCCTGAAAAAAAGAAAATTGAAATTCGCCGATATAAACAATCATTTTAACAACAAAACTCTCGTCGTCCTTTTATGTACATTAATATATATTATTACATCCTTTCGTGTTTTTTTAATAACTTTGTGAATAATATCAACTATGTACAGTTTTTTATGTGATTGATTGCAATATCTTTTCTTGAATATATAATTAAAAATTCACAAGCATATGGTTTGTATCAACCCATACCCATACTTAATGCAATTTATCTTTTTATGAATTGTTTTATTTTACCGTCCGTTTAAGCTAGTGGATCTCAAAGAACCACGTATTGTGTAATATTTAAATAGGTAGAACATACTTTACAATCAATCACTCATTTAAATCATGATCATACAGTTCCACTTGGGATATTCAGATAGCAAGAGGAAAACAGTTATTCATTTATTGAACTAGAAGGACGCTTCTCGCAGCCTGCACAACCCACACATCCATCAGTTGAGAAAGTTTACCTTTGTGTATTCCTAGAAGTCTATTCCTTCGCATAAGATGCAAATTCAGAATGGAAAATGAGATTCAATTGGATTTGATTTGTTCTTGGGATATATTTTCAGCCTTCCTTCAAGCATATTGCTGAATCTTCAATATTTTCCCATCATGCTCTCCTACTTCTTCCCCCCAACAAATTCCCGGTTTCCAGTCAAATATACAAACTCTAAGCCTAGACACATCAAATAAAAAGTTTGAATGTGATTCTCATACTTTTCTCCGTTCCTCTATACATTTAACTGTACAACAAAAGAATGCTTATTTCAGTAAGATTTCCTAAATTCCTCATATAATATCAAATTATGCGTCACAACGTGGAACATGGAAGTACATCAAGCATTTGTTTGCAGTTTTGTGATAGACTTGCAGTATTTGTCGGGATTCCTGTAATGTGTAGGTAAAACTCATATAAATAGTGCTTACGTAGTTACACCGGTACTTTCACCCTATTTGAATATAATATGTAGACATTATAGGGTGAATGTCATCTTGTCTGTCTATACTCGCACATATTTAAGGTGAAAGTTTTTATTGGGCTATTGAATATCTCCTTTACAAAAATGACCGTCTACCCATGCATACAAACACTACCGTAGTGTAGTAGTGAGGATACACACAGAAATTTTTATGAAAGTTTATATTCGCTTCACCATTTTATGAGAGCAAAGCTTACTGCACACGCTGTACCATTTTCTTTTGCATCATTACTGTGATCATCCTATAACCGTATGCATACATTTCGTTCTGGTTTATTGTTAGTAATATCTTTTCTGAATCTTCCAAATAAATATGCAACATGAACAAGCAGAAAGTTCAAAGTATGTACACTGTTTGTGTATTATGTACCTGTGAGCCACATACATCACACATGTGATGCCAGAGCTTGTAACACCCGACTGGTGAACTGCATCTATTCGAAAGAACACACAAATAGGGAGACGGGTAGCATATTTCCAATTCCACGATATTTTTTATGATGAAACGTATAAGTATAAAATGAAAATGGAAGATATGCTTACACAACCCAGGTAGAAAGGAGAAAAAAAATCTGAGATTCCTTATTCTCCTTCCCCTTTGTCTTTTTCTTCATAGACCAAAATACTGGGTCTTAAAATCTCGAAATCCCAGATTCCCTCGGCTACCCTTTTGTTGTAGTTAGAGTAAAATGGCTCTTTCTTCTCTCTGCTTTCTCTGTTTGCTCACAAGAGAGAAGAACATCTGACTGTGACACTATTTCTCCGAGAAAATGTACACTGTGTGGTACTATAGCCGAGTAGTAATAGCAGTAGCCAAAAGCTAGAGTTGTAGAAGAGCAGTAAAATGTTAGACTCGCCATCGCAAATGAGAAAGTCTTTTTGCTTCCTACTTTTACAATTCGTGAGCTTTCTTTATGTACATGGAACACATTGAGAGAAAATGGAATGTGTACGTACTTGTGAATAAAATAGGAGAGAAGATGTTAAGTTAAATGCAAAGACTGCTACTACTGCTACCAGTCCAGAGTAACAACCGAGCAGTCAACCGGGCGCATAGTAAAATGTACACAGAAGACAGAGAAGAACAAATAATAGTTTCAATAAGCAGAAGCGGAAAAAAGTAGTAGAATCAAGATTATAATAATGTAGTAGTAGCATATATAGTGATGCAAGAATGACAGTGGAAGTGTGCAGAAGTAATCATGATTATACTGAGAGAGACTCTTTCTTCCACTCTCACATTCTCTCTGACTCGCTTCTTAAAATTCCAAAGGAGTCAGTTGCACCATGGAACTAACTACAAGGCAACCCGAACAGCAGACGCTTTTATGTCTCTTTTTATACATTTTGGAATCTGGAATACTCAAATCTTCTCTGCCAGGACGACCCTTCCTTCATTACGACGATTATTATGACGGATGAGGATGGATGAGATGCGTGGATTCCACTGCTGCTTCGGCTGCAGCTCAGTAAAAACCTGAGACCTGTTCAAACTTCCATATGCTATCTTTTACTGTCACCTCTAACCTCTCTAAAAATCCGAGATTGAAATATTGTCCTGTTTTCAACTCAGATTTTACTCCTTCGTATGGCCTACAGACACCCGCATTATATGTTATGTACTTATTTTCAGTCTGAAATTATTATTTTTCGCAAGATGGCGCGAATAAATTAGATTTTACCATGATTTTACAGTCACTCTTCCCGTTTCAAGTTACTTGGGAATCACAGAGTTTGCATGAAGCATAGTTCTGGTGTTCATTCATTTGAGGGCCTGTCCATAAATTTAATTTAAACTAACGAACTGTTATACTATTTCCCGAGTAAGCTTCTAATAAAAACCTGAATACATTATTCTTTCGATATACAAAAAATCTTTCGATTTTCAAACTAAATTATAAAAATGTTAGCTCCAAAATTGTGTAATAATAAAGATGTATAGCCTGTTATGCGTAGTTTGAAAACGATTACAGTGTGGAATTTTATCGTACATTTAAAAAATTTCCCAAGCGATCATATATACCAACTATGAATTTTAGTACACCTATCTGACTCCACAATTTCTAGCAATATTAAAGCAGTTCCAAAAACTTGTTTTATATATGCACACTGAATATTCGTCTGAAAATACGTTACTAGTCCTTTGTCACTTTGAACCCAAAATGCCCTGTACATTTGCATGTATCTCTATGTTTATTAAATTCTGTACGCCTGTTACATTGTGATGACGATGCTATTGCACTATACAGGTCGTAGTATTCATAAACTTTAAGTAAAAATATTCTCAGAGATAATGATAATGTTTCGCATATGCAGCAAAATAATGCAGGCACGTACACAAATCCTGATGTATATATACCCAGTATTAAATTATGGTCTTGTACTTGACTAAATCCCAAATTCACTTTCACTTTACCACAACAAGCCTCATTGCTTTCCTTGGATCATGATGATGATGATAATACAACACCAAACTCAGAAACCCGTAACAAATGGAATTTTCACGACTTTCGCTCAAATTTCATAATAATAATTTTGAAGACGCAACTAGAGAGACTTTCCACATGGTAATCTAACCTGAATAAAAGATGTGCGTATATCCTTGAATATATATGAAGCAGAGCAAAGTCGCGTAATCATCATTTTCAGTTCATCATCCTCTTCTTTTGAAATATTACTGCTAGTATGGTATGGTATTCTCAGAACACAAATAATTACTAAAATTTACGACAGCAAAAAGGGATTGCAAAGATATGTTGCTTTCGTGAAAATGTTTGTTGAGGATGGAAGCCCATCATCAGGCAAAATGGGATGATGATTATGAGAGCGAAAGAAACTTTTTGTTCTATTCGCTTAACAATATTGTACAAACCTATATTGTGCAGTTATATTATAACCCTACTATATTATTATGAACGCATCTAAAATTCTTGCTTTTTGCTATAGAAAGTGGATGTGTACGGGAGAGTAAAAGCCCATGCATTATTCCTCTATTGGAGAAAATAATAAATGCATATTTGATACGCTACACCGCAATATGTATGCCATTCTTCTTTCAGTAATACACACACAAACAGTTTGTGCCGCTAAACAACTTGTCTCATCATTTCAAGCAACACATCATGGAGAACATTCATGTACTTTACGCTTTGATAAATGTATTTGATTTGACAATAAACACAAAGTGCAGAGTACATTCTATATAATATCTTTTACTTTTATTCAACATGAAATTGTACTATTGTACAGCTTGAGACAGCAAGTGCGTCACCTTCACATACAACAACGGCTCATGAAAGCGATAGAGTTCATGTATGTTGAGGTGATTCGCATGCATGGTCTACGACAAGGGAAGGGAGAATAAACGGAGATGCTGATATAGTTTCTGTAATTATCTAACTTCATGTTTAAAAAGCTAAACCACTACTTGTGCCACTTGTGTGTTTGCTACCTCGACTGTCACTAAACTGCTGTATGAAGAGTGGTATGATCATGATTAATTGAACATGTGACTTCCCTAGAGGCAGAACCTCAGCTGAGAACGGATGTCATCGTTTCTATAAGAGCCTTTTATATATTTCACTCAGAGTCCCTTCTTGCAGAAGTGCAGATGCTGTTTGAGTATGAAATGAAGGTATAAAATATGAAGCACCCCTCCATCGCACAGTGATTACTCAATAAAGAAATGTGCAACTGCTGGATCCAACTAGCAATGTATACACTTTCCTTTATCACTTCTTAAACAGCGGAAACCCAAGTGTACGGCCAAGAAATGCTCTTTGAAAATGCATGTCATTTTGACACTTTTGGTTATATAACAAAACCGTATGTATTTAAGTACATCTCGTTTCAAAATGTTGCTCTTTGCTAATCGATTACCAGACATTTGCTTCGTATAAATCCTTCCCTTTAGTCAAGTGAAAGCCACCATGAAACTGAAAAGAAAAGTAGCTAAAAATTGATCATTATTACTGTTAAACTATCCAAGCACATCCAAAATAAATACATTTACCGTAAAATGGTAAAAAATGGATTAAAGGGAAAAGAAATAGAGCGTAATGTACACACTTGGCTGTACACATGATAAGGATGAATAATAGTTATCGAATTCCTGGGAAATAGAAAGAAATGAGGCATACCATTACACTTAGGTACGTTAAATGCTATCACATATGTAACGTCAATAAGCATACTGCGAAGGAAAAGAAGTCATTATTATATTGGTTTGGTTGATGGCAGCAACAAATCTTGCTCTTTTTCTTTCATAAGTGCATGCTATGAACACCCACAACTATTATATGACATAGTTATATAGTGCAGCCATATCAGGAAGAGAAACAATTTCTTCATTTATTCAACAGCCAACTAGAAAGAAAAGAGGAAGAAGATACATAGCTGAAATTATGAAAGTAACATAATATGTCTGTAGGAGATTATAGTTGGGATAAGGAAGAAGGCATATTTTTCTCCATATTTCTCTGCATAGACATACATGCATACCTATACATACATGCTGTATGCGAATGTGTATGTTTCTTCTCAAGTATAAATGTGCAAAGCAAACACAGATAATTCTGGCTGGATAAGCGATGAGAAAAGAAATAAAACTCAGGAGTAATGATAAAATACGAGAAAGGTAAGATTCATAAATGAAACGGAAAGATGGTTGTTGGTGGTGGCGAAATGGATGAAATAAGAAAACGACTTGTCTTGCCTTATTCACGGTGAACATATATACCTTCACTGTATTTTTTCCCTTACTTCTTCGTCAAGTACGGCAGCAGGGGCAATAGAGAAAGTTATTCACTTTGCTCTCTTTCCCTGAGATAGAATTATGGCTTATGTAAGATCGTTTTATTCGTTACGTTATTGCCAACAGCGAACCAGAGAAACGCTCACTAACTAAACTAAACTACCACCACCACCATTCACATTTGCCATCAAAGCAGCAATGTGACTATACAAAAACCAACCACGGCTACTACCACTTAACTATATTTTCTCTTTCTCTTCTTTCATACAGCACGAAAGTATATATAGGCTACCTTTCCAACTGAAGAAGATCCTTTTACTCATTCTTTATTTCTCCTTCATTTTTTCTTCTTCTTGAACATCACCGCATTCTCAGCAATTCGACAAATAATTTGTTTTGGTCAGCCAAAACCCAGCAGCAAAAACGCAACGCACGAAACGAACAAGAGTACTATAAAAGCAGCCAGACGAACGACAGGGAAAAGAAAGAAAACAAAGAATGGGTTCACATTGCACACACACGCAAAAGAAAGAAAGCAAGTGTGTGTGTTGCCTGTTCTCTTCACACAAACTTCCTCTGTCTCGTTTTTTTCCTATTTACTCACATACACATTCCAAACACGGCAATCATATAGAGATGGATGGATGTTACATCTTTCTCTCTCTGCTCCCGTTTCTCTATTAAAATGCCCATGAAAATGAGAAAAGAAACAGGAAATGGCTTCCCCTAAATTGCGCAAGGTATAATGTGGCATCCACATGCCAGGAAAAACACGAACAAACATGCTGATGTGAAGTGATATACGACACTGTACTGTTTTTTACATTCTTTCAGATGCGAAACATTGCAGTAGAAATACATCACCAAGATTCAAACTGTAAAGTAGCAGAGAAAAGTGAAAAGAGATGCCGAAAAATATCTATTGTAAATCTTGAATTACATAAAAATGTTGGAAGAATGAGAAATGTAAATTTGTATTTTTTTAACACTAGTAAACATATATATGTATAAGGTTCTACACAAGATTTTCAGACGCCTATCGACCACTACTACCCGTTTATTGTAAATTGTTACAAATACGAAACGTAAATGGTGAGAGTATTTCCAATTCCAGCAATATAGTGGCCTTCAACCAGACATACGAGTAATAAAATGTGAAGAATGTAAATACTCGAATTGGTTGAAACACGGCGTGGAGAAATTTGCGAAACAACAGAATCTATCCATTTCAAAGTTTAATATTTATGGTACATTTTCAAAGAAAAGTGTAATAAAACTTGTAATTAAATAGTGATAAATTTTGACAATGATAATGTTAAAAAATTCCAGTTGATCACGAAAATATTCGTTAATAACAATATTCTGTGAGTCTGTGAGGTGTAGTAAAGGTCAAATCCAACTTTTCAGACTATCATTATTTGTCACATATATCCAGTTACTAGATTGGATTCCAGTAACCATTGTAGACCAAATAGAGCATACAAGTAAACTTCCTACAAGTATACATAAGTGCCCACGTTATATTCAAAGAACCACTGTCCTGGTAAAAAATGAAACGAAAACTTTTTATGGAGGACGCAACCTCCAGCCCGTGTCGTTTTTTGGCGCTCAGAGCAATTAAATGATACTTTTTCTTCCCACGTACAAAGTCAAAATACGCAGTCACGATAATCTCAATTTGAGGTGAAGACTTATAAAAAATGTACTATCAACTACAGTTACCTTTCGAATGTACATATGTGACCGCTCACATTGATGGGTGTATTTGTTGAAGAATGAAAACGATATTTTTTTCTATATCAAGTAGGTATGTGTCACCCATTCAATATATTGGAAGAACAAAAGGGATCTTTCCGACTTTCTTTATCAGTAACCATTTTTTCATACTTGACTGATTCCTTCTTCTGTTTTCTTTCACTCTAGTCGTGGATGTGTGTATCCTCTGTGTTCAAAGCGAACAGGCAGAGACTTTTCACATTTATCAGCATTTATTTCCTTGAGGCGACCAAGAAGATGAAATGCAGCAAGAAAATAAGGAAATATATATTATGGAATGAAAAGACGTGGAATGTAGGGTGTAAAGCTCTTAAAACGGGGGAAACTGAAAGGATTGTGTGTGTACAGTCAAGCTTCGTTCGTGTTGATGATGACGAAGCTTTGTGATGTAAGTATGGCTGAGCTCAGCATTTTCTCCCATGTCACTTCACATAAAGTTGTGTTGTCACCTTGTTATACTGTGTACATACATAATAACATAATATAACAAACCTTCATTTATGTTATTCGTATGCTTTCTATGCCATATCCTTATTGGTATACGTCTCAATAAATGAGGAAGAACACTGTATTTTACAGCTCTTTCCACCGCCACGCCATTGATTTGGCTCCACAGACAGATGAAAATATGAAAATATCAGTCAATAGATTTTTATATGCTCCTTTGTACGAACACTGACAAACTTCGAATAAAAATACATATAATTCGAGAATATCTATCTTTGGAATTGATCACTGTAAATTAGTGCTAATAGGGTTTTGACTACTGTTGTAAAAATTAGTAAACTATTTGTAAATCGTTTGGACATTTTACGAAAACTTTTTAGGTAAAAAACACGTGTTAACTGGGTTAACTTGCGTCAAAGTATGAATACCAAAAGTACAAACTATGCAACTTAATATTCTTACGGTAGATGCTACCACCTTATATGTAATGTAACAACCGACTGACACTTTTATTTGACTCTGTGCGTGTGGCCTATCAAAATTCACATCAAAATACATGCCTGTAAATATAGGTCGTTTATAGATATCGCACAGTCTTTCATAATGGTAAAGTGTAGGCATATAAAATCAGATATAATATAGGGTAAATACCACCAACGAAAAAGTCATTTCAGTAGAAATAGTGGTAACAAACGAGAAGAGTGAAAAAGGAAATGAAATAACATTCCATAAAATCTCTCCACTTCTCTGTGCCTATTTATGTATTCACACTTCATTCTCAGATAATGATTCGTTTCACTGTAAAACACTAGGTCCCGTCAATATCATCAACATTCCATTCCGTCACTCCACTCACTACTGTAATATGTATATCTACAACTATCCAGCACGACAAAACTTTTCATATTTCAACAAAACAAAACAAGGTGAAAGCAGTGAATAATGAAAAGAATTTACAAAGAGAATAGTTAGCGGCAGAAACAGAAAGCAGTTGACTTTTCAAAGACAGCTATTGTCAACAAAATCACAACTCTCTTCATATAAATGCGTATTTAAAAAATAAACAAGATACGCTATGAGGATTTCCAACATTGCACGACGATTATGTCGTTTCGAGCAGAAGTAAAGCATTATCATTACCAACTAACAAGATGATTATAGTTTTTATCAAACTTTCACATTCTTGCTTGCAAATAACGCAAAAAGGACATTCTCTCAGTTCTCATTATCTTCATTACCATTCGTATCATCATAACTAAAGCATTTATAAGTTATAAACATTCGTTATTATACTACATAATATTACAATTAGTAAATGAAGTACCATCTATGACATAAATATAATGAAAACCGAGTACGATAATATGCTTAATTCCTATTCTTGTGAAATGTATTCAAAATAATCAATGTACATTTGTCTACCAGTTGACATTTCCAACATGAGTGCCGAAAAATTGGAAGTAACGATCGTCGTATAATATTCTGCTTCTCTGTTCTGTAATCTGCTTCTGTACAAGATGTAAATAGTTGTGTTATTTAGCATATTTTTATATAGTTTCAGAAATGCATACTGATCATTTCCTATTTTATTTACTGACATTAAGGCAGGCAGGAAAGGCAGGAACTGGGAACCCACGAGACTGGTATTTGGTACATATGATATTCAAACAATAGTCTATATGCGGGTCGGTCGGTATGCTACTTTTAGCCCATCCGCTACATGCAATATTGGTAACGCGACAACACTACAATTTTCTGGTAGTTTCTGGCATTGTCGTGATGATCTTTGGGTGATATCTGTTTTATAACGCAACCAATGGTGTGAACTGTAAAGTAAACCAATACAAGGAGAAAGTGTATTTATGTTTTCTACCGCTATGCTGTCATGAAACTTTTATTCGCCATTGCGTTATATATTAAAGGATCATGATCACGTTTGTACTCTTATAAACACCGAAAAAGGACTTTTTATTTTAGTTTACACTACAGTTGTCGTATGTTTACGAGAAGAGAAAGCCTTGAAAACACTATAAAAGACTTAACGCTGAAAATTACTAGCACATACCATGTTTATTGTCGGATTCTGATGATATTGCTTTCTAGATGTCCAACAATAGCTATAGGAATAATATAAATATGTAGAGATGATGCTTGGGAAGACGGATAAAGAATAGAACTCATAGATGATAACATAAAATACATATAATGTAATTTCTGTAACTCTTCACACTGTTACACCACTTTTTTGGACGATCTCAATGAAATAGAAAATACTGATACACCTATTTGAGCAAGAAAAATCGAGTTCATTACCTAGATATATATATTGCGCACATACCTACTTAAATTATACAAGAAAATTTAATTTATTTCTTATTGGCGGTAATGAACAGCTCAAGCACGTCTGTATAGTATATTATTATGCTAATTATTACTACATCATTTGTGATTGCTCAAAATGCATAGTTATAGATAGTTAGTCAAGATGAAACATAAATGTGTTCAGGCCAGCAATTTATATGCAAGTTCCAGAGTCAAGTTTCCCATGTGTTTCGAACTTGCTATATTTTAAGTTCACANCGTCTGTATAGTATATTATTATGCTAATTATTACTACATCATTTGTGATTGCTCAAAATGCATAGTTATAGATAGTTAGTCAAGATGAAACATAAATGTGTTCAGGCCAGCAATTTATATGCAAGTTCCAGAGTCAAGTTTCCCATGTGTTTCGAACTTGCTATATTTTAAGTTCACATTTCATATCCAATCAAATAAACCGAGACTCTCTTTACTATAATTCTTTACCAAGTTTCCGCTTCAATTATTTCTCCCAATCGTCAAAGTTATAACAAAAGTTGAATAGGATGACCTATCTATTCCAATTCTTTCCTGTTTTAGTAGGCGACGGATAGAGAAAGCCATGTCGAATAAGAAACAACAATAATGCAGACTACACATAGACTCACATTTCCAGGTCTTTCAATGCCAGCTAGTGAAAGCCTAGAAGCAGCACATGTCTACCACATCAAATTTTTATGCCAAAAGTAGTAGTAACTTGCCATTTCTATTCGACTTTTTGGTGGAGTTGGTAATAGAACTCACAGTTATAAAGGAAGAAAACGTTTATGTACATACTTCATGGAAATGTATAGAGAAAAATAGAGAAAAGGGGAGATTCATTTCATTTCATTGCAGATGGGATTTCGTACATCCTCTCGTTTCTTCTGATATACTTGTACTTTGTAAATAAAATAGGAAACTGAATAGGGCCTATATACCACCGTCAGGTTGCATTTACTTGGAATGATAATACATTATTAGGATATAGTGTATATGGGTATAAATACATCAAAATATAGCCAAGATTCAAGATGTTTCGTCTCATAAACTGTGCATCGTTTTTTATTCCTTCTGTGCCATTCAGACTGCTCCTCAGAGAAAGGACGACAAGGGTACAAAAGGAAAAGGATGAAATGCTCATAGGATGTAAATATTACAGAAAAGAAGCATTCGTTTCTCCACTTTTCGTTCTCTCTCACACTTTGCAAAATATGTCGTGCTACTACTGCTCGGTTTACTTGTCAGTTTATTCGTCTTCGTACATTCTTTCTTGATGGTGTCTAGTTACCTCTTCCACCACCATTTCCATCCTCGTCATTCCTTTAGCCTCTCCTTCCAATCCAAACAATACTCCAGTCTTCAACCATATACTTATATCGCCCATCTACCTAGCTATTTTAAGTATAGGTAAGTGTGCACCACGCACACTCTTGCACACACGTCTTGTTTTACTTTATAAACTAAGCATCATCACATCCCCATCGTCAGCATCATGATAGAACCATCTTTTATGTCCTTGTTTGGATTGCTTTATACGATTTTCTGACTACATGAATGTCTACAGCACCGCCATCATCATCAGCATCACTGCCACACATCTAAATATTCTTGTTTAGTTTAGAATAATATGCGTAGCGTACATAAAAAAGTGTACAACAAAATTGCATTGAATATGTCTACACGGTCATATACCACAACAACGATGGCGATCACCACCATTATTATTATACACATTGTCACACTTCATGCTTTATACCATTTACTTCATGCATCTTCAACACTTTCCTGCTTTTGCTGTGTGTGTGCAATACTTTGTCGAGTTCTTTGGTTTGCTTGCTTGCTTACTTGTTTTTAGTCTTGGGAGACTTAGCATCATTTTCTGCGAGACACACACTTTCTTTCTCCATGCCTGTTCCCTGACTTGGTTTGCTTGCTTGCTTGTATTTATTCCTCTGAATATGGATGGAAAGATAGATAGATGAGGTATCAAGAGGATTCTCATTTCCCATGCGGTGTTATTCCTTTTACCATTTACTTTAGTCTTTCCTCCATTTATTCCACCTCGACGGAACAACGACAACGAAGTCGACGTCGAGCCTCAATAATAATGCCTTTTTGCTATACCTATGCACCAGCTCTCTACCTTTTACAACTCTGAGTGAAATAGTGCTGCTAAAACTACTAAGGTTGACGTCGTTTTTCCCCATTATTACTCTGCATACATGCATTTCTCGGTGTATGGGAAAGGTACGTACCTTTTCAAGGGATGGAGCTGTAAGATCAACTACCTTATAATACTACGTACACATTCTCTATAAGCACAGTCGTCATACATTATTCCTCTTTTTGTGTTTGTTTGCTGGTACTACCCTTCTAACTTCTCGTGTCATCGTCCCTCTTTCATGCCAGCTTTCGTATTTGTTAGTTGGAGCGACACGCAGCACCATACCACACGAGTATACCCTTTTTAACGGAGATGGATTACAGGCAGCAGAGGAATAATTCCATCCAGCTATAACACCACATTACTTTACCTCATCATGTCATATGAAATGTGCCGTGGACTTTGTCTCTTTTCTCTCTCCCGTGGATATACACAGTAAATACCTACGCACAGGAAAAGTTTCATCATCTTCCTAGTACTTTTTACATCGGGAGGAAACATACACACAAGGCAACGTGGAGAAATGAGTGCAATAATGATAATGCCCTATACGTTCGTAGCTGGAGAATAATAATATTATATAACATACAAAACCAAATAGTCATAAGATGATATGATCCTTAGGTAAAGAAATAAGGCCAGGAGAAAATCCTCGTGTTTTATGTCGTCCTTTATGGATGTGTATGGTGGTGGTGGTAAAGGTGGTTAGTGTAGTATGACACAGAATATGGTAGTAGCATGGTAAGATAAAGATGACAACAATGATTACTATTATGATGATGCCTTCATGTACTACTTACATATGAACATCATATTAGAGTAGCGCCAACTATTACAATATCTCCATGAATGTGTCGGCATAAATATAAATAAATGTTGCTGCATGAGCAGCAGCAGCAGATGAAGCACCAGAGACTCAGACTCAACTTCACTTACTGTTTCCCAAAGACGACGCAGACAAAGTAAACATTTAAGTAGTACAAGTTTGATATCATCCCTTTCGTTTCAAAATGTCTCTCACACAATACACCACAAACTTTTCTTGACTTGATCCGACGAAGCAGGCACAGTATGTTATTTACCCCATATTCCGCCATTTGACTTTCCTCTGCTCACAATACACGGAGAAAAATTTAATAGCAAATTCCATGGTGGTTTTCAAGCTACTTATTCTAACGTTTGTTTTAGTGCAAATAAGGTTAGTTTACAGGGGTACACAGGTATACATTAGGAACATTATCCTTTTTATGCGTGCTTGATGTTCATTACTTTGACGATGATGATCATGGCTGACTGAGAACAGAGACAAGGTGTGTAAAAAGGATAACAAATGAATACAAACGCAATTTTCATTTAATATCTCGGAACGACAGAGTGGGAGTAGCAAGTAAGGAAGAAGAAGAGGAGGAGGGGACTGAAAATCTACATCAAGCTATTCCGGAAAAAGAAAGTAATAATAGTGTCGCTTCATGTTAATATGCTATGCATATTTGAACTGTTCTTTTGTTTTGTAGCAATTCAAATTGAGCATGTTAGCTCACTTCGGAGTGATGATGATGCGATGCAGACGACAAAATTGGGAAATGGCAGTGAAGAAAAGACAGTGTTCGGGAGGGAAAGTGAAAGCACGGAAAGGTAGGCGGAACAGGATCAGGAAGATGAAGAGAAGGAAGGAAATGTTACGTAAAGTGTTGGAATGTAGGTGTGCGTTATTATTACTGCAACTCATCCCCACGTCATTTTAAATAAAGTTGTGGTTGAAATTTAACAGTGTTGAATAATGCAGCTAATAAGTTATGCTTTCACTTTTTTATGTATCATGTGGATTTCTTTATTAAAACAATAATATTTTTAATATTGAAATTTGATATGCCACTGACTGTCACGTTATTATGAATAAATAGTATCGTCTAAAGTCAAAGTGATAAACTAGCTAGTGTCATTTCTTGTAAGAAGGTTCGCTCTGTGCCCAATTCTGTAAGTATTAGCGTAAATTTTGACGTCCTTTCCCGAGCATTTCGTTTGATGGAAAACGATATGCAGTTATCCACACATACACGATGCGATGGCAAGCAACCCACCCACTTGGGAACTGAAATAAGTATGGTGACAACTTTCTGTCAATCACTAGAGTTCTCAAGGTTTTTATTGGTTGTTAGCTGTCAGGACGCAGGTGTGATATGGCAGTCACAGTGATTATTCACCAGTTCATTAAAAGAACGCTCGAAAGTACAGAAAACCACGTATTATTTACGAAGCAAAGCGTGTGGTGTGAGATATTGCACTGATTTATCTGACTGGCATCTCTTTTATCAAACTGTCTAATCAAAATGCATCCAGAAAATCAATCCTCTTTTGAAATATTGTTTTGACAGGAAATAGCTTTTCAAGGATTTACATCAGATATATTATTGTGTTCCTGTGTAGTACTTGTTGGAAATTGATTAAGCCATTTGACTGGCTTTACTACTACTACTTGTTAGCTACAATAAACCTTGTATACATAAACTACACACTTTGTTAATTTATCAAGAAACTTCTTTCTGAACGATTGTACCATGTACAAATCAAAATATACAAATATGCCAGACGAGCAAAATGTATCTTCGAGTTCATTATAGCTGAGGCTAGCATCGCGGAATACATGACGTTTGCTTACTTGCTGCTTTCAGTAGTAGTCAAAACCATTTCTATTGAATTTCTCTATTCGAGAATGATTCAATTGAAATCATATCATTTTTGTATGCTTTGCTAGTTGGGCCGAATGAATCATGCAATGGTAATTGAATTGCCAACTTGTAGAAATATTTAATTTCCTGTGAATGCTCCATTTATAAATTCCTCTCGTCTCTGACAACGAGGAACAATCGAACAGGCCAGATAGCCGTGTTGAATATATAATGTATGCAAAGCAAAAGGATGTCAAATAATAACATTGTTATTAATATTATTATTATGAATATTAGCATTAAGCTTGTAGTCAGTTTCTAAAAGCCAAGCTAGTCCTAGTACGTAAATTCAAATTTCCATGTTCATCATCGTCGTGTGAACACTATACACTTCATATAAACTGTATAACCTACATATATGAATGTTAGTTTCGTTTGTTCATACACCGCATCCTCCAATATTTTCCACTTTCCATTCTCTCTCTTTCGGTTCTATACGTGCTTCAAACTCATACTACATCCATCGATCCTGGCAAAGTTTAAAAGAGAAAGTTTTTCCATACCACAACCGCAACATTGTATATAGCCACCATGGAGGATGATGATGATATCCTCATTATTCCCAACTCGATTCACTAAAGCCTGAAATATTGGCTACGGGATGGTAATGATGATGATACGGTTCCAGATCCAGTAACGGAGAAGCATGTAGAATAGAAACTTTCATCACATCTGTATACTGGCAGTAAAATGTGTGCGCGTGTTGAAACGGTAGTGTAAAATGTAAAGAGAGCAACGTTGTCTGTGTAGTGGGCCGTTGGTCTCAAATCTTCTTCCGCAACATATTCTTCTTTCTCAAGTTTTATTCCGTTATTGAACTGTGCAAGTAACGGTAAATTTAATGAACCAAACTACAGGGATAAATACAAATACATTATGTTACACCATTTTACGCTATAGATTATACTATTTCTTGCCATGATAAAAAATGTGCCTACCTATTAGGTATGAAAAGAAATGAACATGGTGAAATGGGAAACAAGAATTGTTTTCTCATCAACTTGTTGTGTTGTTGAGAGGAAGGTTTGTTGTGTGTGAGTATGTGAGAGTCTAGTCGACTGAGAAAAAGATAACCATCTGATGATGATGAGCACAACGAGAACATGTATAATTGTGTTTGCCGTTGTGCTTTCTTTCTCTGCTTGTTTGTGTGTTGCTGCAAAAGAATAAGAGAAGCACATTTCAAGTTTCCAATAGACAGGGAGGCGGGATAGCTGCTAAATGAATTGCTTCAGCTGTTGTTGTACGTGCGCATAAATACGTAGGCACGGAACAAGTCTCTGCATTCTATATAAAGTGCCAAACATTCTGAGAAGTAGTCATTGTTGCTATAAAATTACGGAATCTACTACAGTGAGTAGAGAGATGAGCAATGAACATTGAAATAGTTGTAGAGCAACAAACGTGGCTCCTACTACGACCATCTACCATTACTATACTGACTGCCTCTATTATCTCCATTTTCTCTTCCGTCCGCTTCGTCTTGTTTGTTGCTAAATTGAATATTGAGATGGGCTGTGCTGATGGAGAAAATGAAATGACAGGCATTTTGTGCATATGATACATGTATGCATATACCAACCTTATATAATATCACATAAATATAAAAATGTATGACGATGGTATATACAGTGCATGTTTTTTAGATTGCTGGAATGAGTGAATTGAGTTGGTTGAAAGGAAAAGGTTGAAGGTAAATCTGTGAGAATTGGGTAGATATGGATGGTTATAGTTGACTACTGCCTACTTGCTATCAGCAGTGGTAGAATATGGTTTGTCGGCAATTTTTTTCTTCTCCTCTTGCTGTCTTTTTTCCCTACTCACTTGCTTGCCACTGAAAAAAGATGAATGGTTATGTATCTATAATATCCAGTTTCGGTTTTTTCTTTGTTCTTCCGTGCATTTATATTGTAGTATACGGAGCTGTTATTTTGTTTGAGTGAGGAGAGAAGTAGTCAGTGATTGCTATTTGCAACGAACGAGTGAACGAATGGAAAAGAGATTCATCTCTCTTTTTCCTTCTTTTTTCTCTCTTTCTCTTCTAGGATGTGTGCGTCGTCTTCTCTCAACGTACATTGCCTTTTGGCACGTCTTTCTTTCCTTTCTTCTTCCACAAACCGCGCGTCTCTATATAACGAATGTTTTTACGTACGGAGACATGTACTAGTTCATATAATACCATTTTTATTTTCTCTCCCACTTTTCTTCCCTTCAGGCATCCCCCGACGAAATGTCGATCTTTCATTTACGGCCAAACTTGCTGCTACCACTACAACTCCTTTCTCCTCTATAAACTGTTACTCCTCTTGTTTCCCCGAAATATCGAAAAGGTTTTTCCTCCGACAGGCTACTCTACACAGCTTTTGGTCTGATGATGTTTCTTCTTTGCTTGTTTGACAGAGCTGTTGTGTTGTGTTTACTTGCTTTGGTTTTTGGCTAGAGACTCCCTACTGGCGCCTCCTTCTTTCCCAGCTAACAATTTCAATTTACTATGTGGTAGGCTGATGTACCAAATATAAATTGATGAAAAAGAAGAGGATGTAGGAAATAGTGAGTTGTTTGGTGCTGGAAACCAGTACACAAAAATAATAGAGCAGCACATTATTTTTAGCTGTTGTTGTCGTATTATGTCTTGTGTGGCATAACGTCCTTGTACGAAGAGAAAAGCGGTGTGAACGGGTCGTATCTTTTCCCTAGTCTGGTTTATGTTTGAGTCTCATCTCTATCTCTCTTCTTGTTGTTTCTCTCTGTTGTTCTGTAGTCCTCTCCTCGCATTTTTGCAATCAAATGGGCAAACCAACCAGAAATTGACCTGTCAAAGAGAGAAAATAAGAAAGTATCCAATGAATGTTACGTCTTGTGATGGATACATAATACAACCAAAAAGGAAGCGGTAACAAAGAATTTATTTATACCTATGCGTACTGTCTTTTGGTAAGCAACCAAACCGATGTGAATGATGTGATGAAGCATCAATGAGCATTTGATATGAAGGCTTCAAGATAAAAAAAACATAAAAATGCCTCTGGTTTGAACGTCCTTATTTTTTGCCAACATTTACAGAACGTTACCCATCGGAATGTAACAAGTGATATGATGGTGGTATGAATTATGCCAGGTTAATTAAACTTTTACTGGTGTCATGTATCCCGCCCTCACTTTATATTGATCAATTATTATTTTCACGTAGTTACTCCCTATAGCTAATTAGAAATGGTATTTTTACACATTGTACTTTGCAATCAGGTTTAAAAGTCACTTTCAGCGGAGAAAATAAAATAAAAAGTGTCCAGTAAGTTAGATTGAATATTAAGCCTCATGAATATATTTTCCATTAGGCATAGAGTAAGATCATGAGAAAGCTGTTAATCTCCCAGTCAGAAATATATTAGATGCAAACACCAAAATAATTGCTTACCTATATTGATTTTGATTACTATATATAGCAGTCTCCAATATTGAATAATGTACATACTTTGATCTGTGCAATTTTACTTTGCATTGCCAATAGTATCACACCAGTATATCTTTCGTTGGTTTTTACTGTTCACATAAAAAGTTTCCATTTTATATCTTCAATGAAAACGGAAACGCATATATACGCATCATTGTATAAACAATTTCATTTAGAATACCACAAAGTAACCAAAATCTAGCCATGTTGGTTAGGGTAATAGGGTTCTGTATTGTGACAGCATCAACAGTATCACCCACACATTCTCAGCAACCCTAAATGTATTTACGTTGTGGCTGGCGTAATTTTGGTTGTACATAACCGACGGAACTGTGCCAGTTCCTGATAATCAGGCAAGTTATTTGGCACCACTTCAAATCTTCATCATTATCTTCATCACCATAAAGAGTCTACACCCAGTGCACCAAACAGTATTGTGTGTACAGCTACCAACCTCATTGTCATCATGGCATGCAGCCTACCCATCCATATAAACGAAAACTAAAGTTTCCTGTGTGTGCGACTGCTGATTACGGTATCCCGTATAGATTACTTTGCAATGTATAAAAATGTAAAAACGGAAAAATTTAGTCACATTCATGGTCACACACAAGTGTACAACAGACTATAGCACATAAAATTGACCACGCACATTCATATAGCCATAGACCACATATTTCTGAGGAAATTGTGGATGCTTCTTCTTTTTAGTTCTCTCAAGATCAGCTTTCTACTACACATGTATACACAGTACAATTTTGAATATAACTGATAAATTCCAGGTTCAATTTGTGCTGGACTTTAATCTAACGTATTTCAACAACGGTCAGTATCCTCCCATGTGTTTGATACAGACTGACTGTCTCACTGACTAGACTGTTGTGAGTTTCAAACCAAACTTTATGTAGTTTTAAAATGAAAGAATTGCCGGAAAAACGAATAATAAAGACAATGCTGTTACACTGAAATCAAGAAAACCACTACATACGTTGCCTAACTGACAATAAGATAAAAATGCCAACATGCACAATCATACAGCATATTATATACCCGTATTCACAAGAATATGTGGACATAAAAATATGCATTCATTTAATCTTTTCCATAGTCAAAATATACATTTACATTCATATCCAATATTTGTGTATATTATAGTTGCATGTATATTGTCTACTTTCCTCCACTCCAGTACCAAACCCTTTTAGTCAAAACCCGCCTTCGTGTTTCTCGCATCTCTTATCTAAAATATAAATTTCATCAACAACTGAAAACCTAACTGATATTATACTCTACCATAACAAAATTTTATATTGCGTATTGTGTGTGAAGTGTAACTAACTGGCAGTAACATTGGATGACAGCAGTAAAACAATTTTGGGATAAAACAGTATAACAACCGTTGTAGCTCGGCGTGTGCTATGTATGGGAGTCATTTTCTAATAAGCGTTTATTTCCTTCCAACAAAGCTGATGATAATGATGCTTGTGGGGCGGTAGCGGGTAGCAGTAGTAGTTACAGATGATGGTGATATTATAGGCATAGCAAGAAGAAAACCATATAACGGAACAGAGTTGAGTTGTCGTGATTAGAGGCTCAACAGAGCATCAAAATGATGACGATCATTTAAATGCAAGACGATCCAGAATAAGAGGCGAGCCAAAAGTAAAAAACAGAAAATGATCTGGGAGCATCCGAGAGAGGAGAGTTTAGCCAGGCACTGCGTGGACATACCACCACACTTTCTCTAATACTGTGCAACAACGAAAACTGTTTTATTATATCGTTTAACCTTATACAATGCATTGCATAACCTTGTCTTTTAAATTTCCAGTTTAAAAACGCGACGCGGTGAGAAGCCAGCATAAGAGATGAGTTTATGTGATGATCGTGCATAGGGTAGGATACACAAATAATAATTAATAATATAGGTAGTTAAATAATTTTCACATTTTATTGGAATAGAAATGATTTCATCTAAAGTTTTAAAATATCAAAAGGATCGATCAAAGATGCTCATTTCTGCTAACTGCTACTCATAAGTAATACTAAGCAATTCATCAGCTATAGCTACATTTAATATGTTAGTATGATGAAATAGAGCAAAAAATTAAACGCAGTAAAAGTTTGCCTTTCCGTTGCCAAAATTATATAACACCAAACAACATTATTTTTTATCTTCTGTTATACCAAAGTATATAACGACGTTTTTTGCAATCTTTTATTTCGAGGCACAAAATCATTGACATATAAAACGTTCAAAATAAATGTTCATAGTTTACTATCAGCTTTATTCTAAGCAAGACCTTCTATCATCGAAATATGGATTTTAACAATTATTACCCTTTATGTCAAACTTTCAATGCTTATGCCTTTAGAAGCTTATGCCAAATGTTTCGTTTCAATTTTTAAATCTTTCTATCTTTTTTCCATTCAGTAATTATGAAGAACCAATTGTAGCAATTGTCCAATGCGTTTGACATGCTCGTGCACTCTAAACTTTAATTTTGTTAATTGTCGTCACAAAACAAGAATCGATTCGTTTGACTGAATATGGAATTGTAGCAGATTTTAGCACCATTCTCCGTAATAAATTTATAATGTTATTCACTTTCTTGCTGGTGCCTACACACGCTCGTTCTTTTGTTTTCACTTATTTTCCATTCCCTAAAAACAATAAAATTCTGAAAGATGAGGGACACAGGAGGATATAAAATATTCTCAAATGACTTGAACCATTCTAACAATTGCTTTTTTCTTTTTATCCGCTGCGAGCCAACATTGCTACTGGTCATGTCTCTCCTTCTGTACCTGTACAATACAGGATGAGAGTGACCGGTCATTTTTATGGAGAGCACTTACCCACCACCACCACCTACATATATTATGACTGCAGCAGTAAAAGGCACATGGGTGTCATCCATGTATGTCGAATTAGCTAGAAAGTCGGGAAGCCTAAAAGTAGTCTTGAGAAAAGGTGTATGGCTTTGGTCATATCAACTTTACGCTGCAGAAACACGAAGGGGAAAAGGAAAAAGACATAAAATTTTACACCATGAAGCTAAATTTTAGTCACTTTCTTATTTTTCCTTCGTAAGAAGATATACATGTGTAAAAGCCCGGAGCTCACACACATCCATTCTCCCAGTCTAATGCCTAACGGTGTTGTGGCACATATTCTAGTGGTTGTGAAAGTGGATATAGTATCTACTAACCCGACATCACGCCGACCTAGTAGAAGAAAGTATGGAAGCGACGACGACCAAGAGTAACAACAAAAAATAAATTGCAGAACCAGCACAAAAAGTAACATGAAACTTGTACGTATGCTCACTGTGTGTATGTATGTGCGGTCTAATACAAACATTACACCGTCACGGTTGAAAATATTAATGGTCAGTATGCTGCTTTCCCTGCATGTGTATTAAGCACAACCAGTTTCATCTTCAGCTTTGGTGAAGAAAGAAGCAGCCGGATTCAGAGAAGATAGAAGATGCGAGTATTCAACAGTATTCTTTTATTTTTATCTTTATACATCCACATGTACCAGCTAATGCATTCACGGTACTACAAGCACGTCATCACTGCCACCACTAGCAGTTGTGCATAGCAGCAATAATGTCGTCAGTATCTCTTCTACTTACTAACTTACTAGAATGCACATGCTAGTTATTTATATTACATTCGTAACATTATTATATTGTTCCAGAGCGAAGCGAGCTCGCGATCTTTACTCTTGTTCCGTGACTCCTGTATGATCCTTTTGCAATAATAATGAAAGGGTGAGGAAACTTATGAAAAAATAATGATTTCCTCCCCCTTTTTGCTCCCATTTCTCTTTTCTTCTCTACACTATTCCTGCATGACTTGAGCATAAACACACGCACTTTCTCTTCCTTCCTTTCTCTAGTTTTGGTTTCCCTTCGCTCTATTTTTTGTACATTCACCGTTTTCCACGTAGTCTACTCTAAAATTATTCTGAATTACGCCATCTGTCTAATCTGACCAAAGAGAAAAGCTTCTGGGCCAGTTTGTTTTTGTACTTGTGCCATTTTACATAATATGCCTTCAACAGTTAAACGAACCCTTTCTTTTAGTCTGTAACCCGTAGGCAATGGTCGATCTCTACGTGGCATTATTCAAAACCTACTGTTTTTACTGTTTGCTTAATAATTGCATGCTGCTATGCCGTCAACCACAGTTCTATGCGTTGCCTGAAAAATTAATCACTTTTTTCTAAACAACGCATGATATCAAAGCAAGGGAATCTTGACAACATGAACAATATGGCAAGCATATTACTGAAAGCCTATTAATATTTCACTTTTCAGCACCGATTCTTTTTAGTTGGTCGATAAAGAATTACATATGGCTTACAAGGTGCAGAACATAGATAGACGTAACACTTCGCATACTCTGTATATATTATGAGATACCAAAGTGATCACGGATGCACAAGGTTGCTTCATTACTACTTGCCAACTTAGCATAATAACGCCATTATCTGTGCACATCAAGCAATGGTGAAATCCTGTCTTGATTTGGAAAATAGTTTTCTGTAAATGTTCCGTCAATCCACATCTCGCTGACGATAAAGGGAAAGTATTGTTTGCCAGTTAGCGACTGTAAAGTTGCTGGACACTAACCTGATTTCCCGACAGGCAGCAGGTATGACATTTTTCTGTCTTACTTGGTGACCTATACTCGCCTAGACCAAGCAGTCGTGCTAATCCGATCATATACGATCTTCGATGTATAAATGCAGTTATATGTACATGCCTGCAAATGGAATAAATACAAAATGATTTAATAAGAAATAAACCAAAATGACTTTTTAGAAGGAATGGATTATACCCTTTCCAACTATGAGCGTAAGTAATTATAGGGCTTTCTGTCTAATATTGTCACGGTCGGTGATGGTAATGGACCGAGAAGAGAGGGCACTGAGCAATAATATAAGCAGTGTGAAGAACAGCACACTGATTTCATAAATATGTTTCGTTTCTAAAACTCTATCCACTATCAACAACCCCATTATTAAATCCTGCACGGCACTTCACAGTGCTTCATAGTTCACTGTTTGTCAGTCCCTCCATTTGACAATACAATCAATGCAATGGTCATAATCGGTTGACTATCAAAGTATAAAGGAAAAAGTTGTAGAGGGGCAGAGAAGAGTTGTAATAAGTCGTTAATATTAAAACTTCCGATGGTCCCATCACTATCGTGGAAGTTTTTAGAGTAATTTGGATTCATTCACAGCTTTCGATACTTTAATACAGTGAGTGAAACTGTTTAATAACAGTTACCATTCAGCTACATAATAGACATAATGCTAACTCTATCATATATATATATCAATGTAACAGTGTTAACTGTTGTACCGTCAACCTGTATATGGACATTTTAAGCAATGTTCGTAGGAAAAGAGTTGTGACTTGTGACTTGCTTGATCAGCAGTATTCGTAACGAATGGAGCATGGGATGATGAAAGCTTTTCTCTCTAATGTACACTCATCAAATAATTACAGCAGTGAGCTCAAGTCATTCATTTATCCTGAATCCATTTCGTCGTCACCACTCTTGTTGTTAGCCTTAATGTACTGTTGGCTTTTATTTTGTATATTGCTGCTAGTGCTAGATTTTATTTTTTACCAAAAAGCCTAACACACAACACTTTGTGAGAATGCTTTTTATAATCATCATAATGAAGATGACGAGAGACGAAGTCAGTATAAAACAGCTCTGTATATTATTCTGTTCTGCTGTAACGTACGTCTTTAATGAGTATAATGGTATGAGTACCGTACTCAAATGTTATGGCAGCTGGAATTGTTTTGCTGTAAATTGCACCCTATTCGTCCACAATAATATGCTGTGTTGCTATATAATGCTCCTCTGACTAACACGAGCTGCTCCCTTTCCTTGTTCCTTCACTCATTTCCATTCATCCAGCATCTGCCATTCCACTATAAAACAACTAAAAAATTCACTCAACAAATATTCCACTGTTTTAGCAGCTCAAACTGTACACAGTTATCCATTGAATCACCTAAATAGGTATATTCTCGAGTTCGTCGAGTTGTAGCATCAAAAGGGAAATAAATCATTCATTTCTGGACCACTGTTGTAGTCTAAATGCTATTTAGAGTCATCAGTCATTATGCACATGTACAATCATTTAATCTTGACTGCGTGCTCTACCGCAATATGACTTGGTAGTGCGGAAAGCTCCATGCACCAAAATATTGTATTAACAAGTTGAATTTTTCATATTTCATTGCAGTAGACAGCATATACCATTCAGCATTTTGTTGTGAGGTGCTGACTAAAATGAATTAATGATGGTGCGTGATTGAGGAAAACAACATGCTCTTATTTGATAATGTTGATTTTTTGATTTCATTGACCTCAATTCAACATCAGATTTAAAGTCAGATT
>JAHZMV010003379.1:0-11017 GCA_027743765.1 Coecobrya sp. COE2
GTATTATGTTATGTATATTAGCTTAGACCGGAAGTGTACACACCCAACCCAAAACACTATATTACGGAGCGAAGGAAGACGGAACCAACCTCTATATAGTCAGTTGTGTACGGTTTGTGTAAGTAGTGCCATACATTTTCATTAATTCAGATCAGTGAAGTCTGCGCTCTGCGCTCCTCTTTTTCGGTTTTCATCTTCCAAACCAAACGCACAAAAGGTTATACAGCATTCTGTTATTATGATTTCTGTAAGCATGTGATGTGAGGCTCACATTGTGAGCTGAGATTGCAGAAGAGCTACAATTGGACGCAGTATTTATACACTAAATAAAAGCTTTTCATACATGAAATTTCGAACTGACTGAATGATGCTCAAGTTGCATGTGTGTTATGTAGCTGTGCTGTTAGTGTATATGATAATGATAACGCGTTAAGTGACCTCAAATACCATATAATATAAACAATTTCACGAGGAAAATGTGAGCATTATCGGGTGAAAAGTGACGCATTGGAAAGCACACTACATTTTGGTAACTACAAATAAATTGTAGAAGATTAGCAAGTTTTGGGGATTTGATGACGATACAATGACGCTCTACTAAACTGCATATGACTAGGGAAAATTTCGGCAAAATATGGCATGTTTGTTTACAACTTTACACAGTTACACAGATTGCCTTTTTGTTTGTGTTTACTCGTGTAAAAAGAACAACACTCTCACCACCACCACGCGAATATCGTTCAATATTACATACGAACCAGGCTTTAAGGAACTTCCGGGTCGATAAATTCCTGGAACACGAAGAATAAAAAAAGATAATCCGTAAAGCTTTTGCACACCAGATGGTATAGCCAACTGGTCCAAAATTGCAGACACTCCGATTCCATACTCCAAATAGTATCCAAATCCCAATGCAATGACCTAGGCTCCGTTTCAGTTCAGCAGTGTTTTTTATACCTCTGTCGGTTTCTGACTAGACCGTGATTTCCGTTTCCTGTTCAAAAGATATTATTGCAGCCACAGTCTTTCTTTTTGTGTGTGTACTCACACTGCGACTATTTAAATCGCTTTAGAGAAATTCTAAATTACTTAATTTTTTTGAGTACGTATAGTTAGACAAACGCTAGTGCCATAAAAACGGAACGTGGAATGCTGGAGATGATACGGTACCACACTATGCCATCATTTATACAATTTCCTTATTAAACAACTACTGTACTGTAGATGAATAGACACTCCTGTGGATTGAGGGTTTGAAAAATAAAAAAGCTGTATCAAAAGACATATGACCGCACATTTGAAAATCACTATTTATTGCATGAATTCGCACGAAGTTCTAATTTCTTCCATGGGTTCACTAGTACTAAATAATCTTCCTTGCCATCATGAAGCATCATCATGTATGTATGCCGCTTGTTGTATAGCTATAAGTATAAGTATCAAGTAAGTTTTATGCAGCTTCCTAAGGCCCTTTATATCAAAACCATCAAAAGAGCAGAAACAGTATGTAAATCAGCGAGAACTCATCATATCATAACCCTCGGCTACAAATTGGCATAACATAAGCGTGATATTGACGTTCATGCTGCTAATGAAAACGTGTATAATAATGATTTGTATTAGATTTTCGATTGGATAGGTGGGTGTTGGTGTCCAAACGAAAAACATGCAACGGCTGACCACCCACGACTCACGACTAACAAACAATATGCCAAATAGCAAAGAATAAGAACATCGTCATCTGATTTGATTTGAATGGAACTTTAATGAGGACTTCTGAATATGAAGTGTGCACAATTTTTACTACCGGTTACCTTACAACTGATTGAAGTGAGATGTAGTTTGATCTACTACGCAACGAAAAAAGTAAAGGTGGTTATGTAAGAGACAAGCAGTAATTTATTGGAAATGCCAAGAAATCGGGAATGCAGAGGAAATGAATGGTACATTTTATGGCATATAACTAGCAGATACATAGGGTGTGGGCGGTGCTGCGATTATCTCCTTTACTCCTTTCACATTGCACGGATTGGATTTCGAAATATCTTGAGTACCACATTATACAATGTTACATAAAATGCAATTAAAAATATTTTACTAACAATCTATGATAAGCTTTCCTCTACTTTGGACTTGGATGGATATTCGTTTACTGATTTTCTACTTCTGAAGTCAGAACGGGGCATTGTGAGACCATTGTAATTGTTCTTTATTAAAGTGTTAAATCATTCAGGCAATACAATTTTAAACAAATATATTGCTTGATCTCACTTATAACACTATATCGACACGGCGGCCTAAGATATCATTCCAAAAATACAAGACAATCAGTATAAATTCCAAAGTCGTGATCATAAAATAACAATCACAAGAATTAATTTATGTAACATATGATTTTCCTCTATCATTAATCAATTTCGCTATACAAGATTCGATAAATACATTCAGGCTAACCTTAGGAGAGGGTTTTAATAATTGCATATATCTGTTCCATACGGATCATCGCTAGCACATCATTCACATTCTTTCTCCTAACGGCTATAACTTTTAGTCAGTATTCTTAGCACATATTTTCTACGTTGTCGTTATTTTCAAGCTTTTTATTACTTACTGAAGGAATAACTAGGCACCATTTTTTAATATTTTATACAACTTTCTAGAATTGTCAGAATAGGAGGAAATGTGTAACAACAAGCTAAGAAGACGAAGAGAGGTAATATTTTTATTAGCTACTACTGCTACATTTTAACACAACAATATACTATACAAGCTCGGAGCGCTCTCCTTTTTTATACTATTTACATGCTGATCGTCATCATCATTATGACATGACTCATTTATAGTTCAAAAAGCCTACACAAAATGCGCCGCAGGAAAAAATGAGAGTATTGCTTGGATTCACATTCACATCGCCTTCATTTAATGTACCATCTAACAAAACCAAATACAAACTACAAACAGTACTTTTTTCTGTGTAGCAAACAGGCCATGTGCCACCCACACTGGTGCTGTTGCTGATCTTTGAGCTATTCATGACACGCTGACATCGTTTACATATAACTGAACTAACTTAGCTCGTCTTGTTGTTTAAGTTGTTTTGTCTAGCATGTATACATACATGTATCATGTTTTTTTAGCTAGTCAACAGATCTAATAAGTTACCTTGTACATTACCTCTTCTTCCTTCACAATTTTCATCGCATCCTAAAATAATAATGTTAGCGTTAGTTTTACTATTTTACATTCTGCAAAATGTTCGTGCTCCAACCAAACAACTGAACCAAGTGGAATGACTAAAGAGATCACTCATTCAGTCAGAGAGGAAGAGCAAAAGGGCTGCCCACCTCTAGACGGACACTGCACCATTGCATGTAATTCTGATTACATAATATATCTTGGAAATTAACTGCGGAGGCGGACAACGTCTTAATGTTGTACATTGTTGCATGAAATGGGCAGAGAAGCTCGTTTATGTTTTCTCTTGTGGCGTTTGTTGCATGTGATTGTAATAAAATACACCTACTTCCCTTTTGTGCGTAAGCAGTCAAGATGGACATTAGTTAATGTTAACCTTCCTAACAAACAAAAACTCTTCACTCATACCATTATCCCACAAGAAAATGAAGGCCACAGGGCAAGCAACACAGGTTGAACTCTTGAGACCATAGTGCCAATAAAGCAAAGGTAGATTAGTGAAGGGAGAAAAACGATAAGCATGGATATTTTATGATTTTTCGATGATGATGAACTAATCGTGTCAGACCCTTCATTTAAACACCTTTCAGGATCCACACTCCTCAAGGCTCAAGGAACCTATAAAAAGATGGTAATACAAACATCTCATGCGGATAGTGATTAGTGATGCAGACAAAAAAGATTTTTAAGTATGTAACTGGTGATTACATGCGAACGGGTGAAATCAATCATTGGTGCCAGATATCCTTTAAACCTGAGATTAAATATCTAGTTAATATTCAATGGTATTATTCATAGCATAATATTCCATTTAATAAATCCATTCCATGATATGCAGCAAAAAACCATTTAATCGACATAATTGGAGCTGCGCATTTCATCGTTTACTTGTACTACTCGCAATATAAGGAGCGGGATATAAATGGAATTGCTACGAATACGGCACGGCACAATGCAAAGTACTCAAACAGAAGCTGTTATCTCATTCAATCTTTGTATTTTTTGTCTTTCTTTTTTTAACCTTCGTGATATGCATTCAGGTTCCAGTGGAAGTAAAATCTATGTCCGGTACGAAATGCCTAATACGAATACCTCTCGCATTTCTGATGATGTTGTTGATGATAACCGTTTGTCTAAAACGGGCAGGCTTGAATTCCTATCGCATGAAGTATTTTCTCTTCAAGTCGCAGTGCTTTTCATGCCTGAATAAGGAAAGATAGCTTAGTTTTTCTTCTTCTTCTTCTTGATCCGACTCAGTCTTACACCAATAATATAACAATTACTTTGTGACGTAATGACGTAAAATGTGAATTGAATGAGCAAAGGTGGTGGTGTGCCCAAAGAAATTTATAGGACGCCTTTATATGATGCTTGCTTACGTACCGGAGCAAAGGTTACACTCCAGTCTGCTTGCTTGCACATTAACTTTTGTCAACTCAATTGCTTCGTTTGTAATAAATAATCGAGCTTGCTCGATTCAATGAACAATGAACACCTTCGTTTATATAAAGTACCATTTTAGATGTACATAAAACATAAGCATTTCAGTACACTGGTGTATCGCTTCAAACTTTTTATCGTCATTATACGCTTATTCTGGACTAACTTTACTCCGACAATTTTAGTAGCCAAGTAAGTCATTTATCTTCAGTGGTGCCAAATACAACTGGCAATTGCTCTAAAACGTTGAGCAGGCAAAGAGTAAAAAATATAATCATTGTAATGTAATATACATACAACGCAAGAAAGCGATTACGTTGTCTCTGAACGAGCATTATTATGGGTACGGTTAAAAAGATATGATACGAAAAACAGATCGCATAAATCTACGTTGTTTTCTCCATAAAAATTCACTGTCAACTTGTATGAGCACCAAACAGCCTTCATATCACTAAGCTCTAAACAATTTATCTAATCTAATTATGTTTGCACTTTTTAAACGCCTCTTCATTTTTCGAAAATGAACAGCCTTTTTGCTGTACTTATTTAAATACCATAGTATGCCATATGCAATGAGTTAAAGAAAGTGTAAGTGCTTTTCACACTTCTTGCCGGGTTAATGGCAAAAATACAATAAACGACATAATTGCATTCTACTGCAAAACAAGTCCAAAATAAAAAAAACAGTTAGATGGGCAAGATCTAAATGCCCAACTGGGAAATATTAAAATATAAATATGAAATGCAAAGAAGTAAATCAATTTTTGGCATGATTCTTGCGTCTGGGAGGAGTTTAGCTAAAGGGGAATCCACCTTGTATATATTTAGTTTTGACGCTGACTACCTGGAAATAAACTCATTAAAATGGTCACGAATTTAAATCGAAAGATGTATGAACGAAAAATAATAATATAATGGTGAGGGAGGGAATTAGAAAGGACTATCGCTGCACTAGCATTGGCCTTAGTATCTTACATCTTTTGGGGCTACTTGCGAATTAGTAAATTGTATCAGTTCGCATACATATAAAGTGGCTAGTTTATCCTGCAATAATCTTGTATATAATTCTGGTAATCAATCAATAACCTATTAGAAATTGCAATATAAAAATCCAAATTAATATAAATCATATTCAGCATTGCAAAATCAATTGATTATTACTGTGAATGTTCATTTATTTTTATTTATATACTTTCATTTAACATTTTTTACAATATTTTTTTCTTTGTATTTGTTCAAGTCACGATAAATATTTTACTAACAAAATGAGAATACTTGAGAATGTTATCTTTTTTAAATTAACATATCATGATTCAAAGCTTCAAATTACCTGTCATTTGTAAGGACTTATATATTTCTGACGGTCGGTGTTTGTCCGTATATATTTAATTTTTGCATTGGTTGCTCCGTTGCTCCTCGCTAGTTGTTAGTGCCACGATACATTGTAGAGGAAATTATTCTATAGAAAAGGTTAGTACTACATACTATAATGATAACATGTAGTAAAGATAGTGAAGAACATTACTTTGAAGTAGAAGTGAACAGTTGAAGTTTTTCATTTTTATATAATAACATTGTAGTTCAAAGTACAGAACAGATGAATTGACTTCAAAAATGGCCACTGATTCTGGCATCATTTTGAAAATGTGCACAATTTATATTTAGACTTTCATAAGATATATCTTGTAGTGGTACACTCATAGGCATTATAATCAACAATAATTTATACCTTACAGTAACATTAATTTAGGTTTAGTTACGTATCTCCTCTTTTGTCTAATCTCTAAATAACAAAATGACTGACTGCTGCTACTTCCTTTGTGTAATTAAAAATTCTACTAAATATTTCTGCGTGCGATTATTGCTTTTTCTCGCTAAGGTAAGCACTATCAAACATATCTAGCTCATTCATTAAGTAGTTCGCTTTATTCTTTAGCAGTTTTGCAGATGCTGTTAACTCTTCCAGAGAGTCAATTTCTGCTTCCAATTGCTTCATCTCCTGTTCCATCTCGGATGTAGTGGAGTCAACTAAATGACAAAGTCGAGCGAATGTCGATGACAATTCTCTGTAAACAGCAAACAAAAAAGAGATGAAAATTCCATAATCAAATGATCAAACGACAAAATGCAGCCCAGTTAATACTTTTCTTTCAAATAATCCCAGTGCTTGTAATTAACACTCCAATGAATGTTGCAGAAATAATGCGAGAATTAGAGAAGTGAAAAAGAATCAAATGACAGGCTTCCCAGAATAAACATTCATTTCAAACATTGATAAGCTTTTTCGCCTGGCCAAAGAGAAAGTCAATCAAGTAGAACAAAATGATACAAAGAGAAACGAGTTTCTTACTGTTGCACTTGATGACTGCAATTAGCTGAAGTCAAGTCAACTATAAGACGCAGCTTTTTTGTGGCATGATCCACATATTGTCGCTTAAATTCCCTTTCTTTCGCCTTATTGGTCCATGTGAGTCGCTCGTACATGTACAACCCACCATATAAAATTCCCGTTACGACTATTACTCTCCAGCCTACCGTTTTCATCAGCTAGAAAACATTGATGAGAAAGCAATTTTTACTCTTTTGATAAAATGCACTTGACTTAACTTTCAAGGTAAGCCAACAAAATAATGGGTACGTAGTTGACACACTTACAAATCCTGCCAGGAGTAATCCTCCCATGGTTCCTTGACTGGTTATTGATGCGACAGCTATCCTTGAAATAATGGAGAAATCATCGGTACCATTCGTGTAGAATGGACCTATTTCGGGTGGTGGGGCAAGAGGAGATAAAGGTTGGGGTAAACCTCGTGCAGGCTGTCAAAAAAGTAATAAAATTGTTAATGATTATATAATGTTGACAAAGAAGCCACAAATTCTGGTTTGTATTTATCCCACAATAGTGTAAATTCTCGCATTTCCAATCCAACCTTCCATTTGATGAAATGACTTACTTGTTCCTGAATGAGCTTGCTTCTTGATGCGAAATACCCACCACCGAAATAACGCTTCATGACAGCATTGATGCCAAAGCTGAACTTGAAAGAAATCCAGAGCTCCTTGCGCAACATTGTCTTTTGCGAGCGAAGGTTCTGCGAGGACATAAACACTTTTTCCATGATCGACTTTGTGTCTCCGGCAATATGTTTACCGCGATGGGAGTGCTGCTGAAACTTTGTTTGTACAGCAGATTTTGAAATACACTCTTCAAACTTGCGTTCAAAGTCTTGGAATTCAAAGTAACGGATTTGGAAACCTTCGGCTAATGCTCCAGCTAAAATAAAGTAAAAATATAAGACATTTCTTTCTAAGCCGTTTATAGGGGGAGAAAAACAAAACTTTTGCTTTCACAATAAACAAATATTTTTGTTTTTGTCTGCTTCTTCTGTAAACACTAATATTTATGTTTATTGACCTACATTGAGCTGGGAGACCCTTTGCTTCTTGCAGACGGGCTTGTAAAACTTCCTTCGCAGAAACAAAGAAAATCCTTTCCCCAACCTGCTCTTTTACAATTACTTTCAGCTCATTGACCAGGAAATCAGAGGCTCGTTCCTGGTGCTGTGCTCTCACCTATAGTGGAATAAATAACCACAAAATAAAATCTGTTGTTACTTCAATTATTGATAATGGCCAACCAAAACAAGCACAATATCCACAAGTTGTATTAATCATCAATCCCAAATCCCAACAGTATTCAGTATCAAAGTATCAATTAGGACAATCTAACCTGTCCAGCCTCTTGCGGCTGCATTGAAAAAGAAAATTAAAATGAACAGGATCACACATGTATATTTTTGGTATACTAACTTTTAGGCTATGACCAGCATTATGCCAATTAGGGCTACATAACACATCTAATATTAATAATAATGAAAACAAAACAGTTTAAATATCTATATATTGCTCGCAGAATATACTCACTTGATCAACAAAATCAATTTCAGAGGCGGAGGCATCCCATCGGTTATTTAAGATAAAAATGTTTGGTTTGGAAATTTGATTGGACACTTTGTGAAAAAAGTTTTTCTCCTGTATATACAATCAGATAAACAATATCTTGAATTATTATTTGAGCAAGAAATTAATCTGCCAAGCAGTGAGGAATATATATTATAAATTCATTACTCATACATTGTAATTATCATTACCGTTAACATTAAAGTGGATTCTGCATTGGAAACTAGTACGAAAACGTCAGCGTCAAGACAGTGCTTATCGATCCAATCGTCAAGATTTGGCGACACGTCAATTCCAGGAGAGTCAACAAATACAACGTCATCTCGTAGAAGTGGACATTTTTCTTTCGGCCAAAAGACTCGAACAAGTGATGACTCAGTCAGCTTTTCCTTACATAGTGCATGTGCTAATTGTGATACAGATTGAACGCTCCGTCGCTCTGGCGAGTTTTCTAAAATTAGGTACGCTTCGTTCGGAGATTCAGATCCTGAAACAAAACGTAGAAATCCATTTTGTCAAATGACGAACAATTGAAATACACTCATCGTCAATTACTGCAAATTTAGAGATACCTTCAACTTGGAGGAAGCAACTGGTCGTGTGGCCTATTCCACTAGGTAAAATTTTATCACGAAGCATGGCATTTATAACGGTCGACTTTCCATTACTAGTCCTCCCGAAAAATACCACCTGGAAGAGAAAATATGCAATCCAGTTTCAGTTTCCCTCCAGAACAATCCTATGTCAATAATCAAACTTTTTAGAGTTTAGTACCTTCATGTGATCGCGTTTGAGCACCTCCCTAATCCCTCCAACCTTCTTGACATGATCCTTGATGGTATCCTTGTCTTCTGAGGACAAAATTTCAGGTCCAACGCCTTGTCCTATAAGATGTTACAACTCCAAATTAAAAACTGATCATTGAACGCATAAAAGGAATAACTGATTAAACTAATGTTTGCCAGAATCTTACCATCGACAAAATGTACGGTCTCTTTAAGATACCCTTCGATGTCCACAAAAATGTCATTGATATTTTTCTTGGCCTGGACGAAAACCTGAAGTGGGGATATATTAGAATCAAAGACGGGTGTTGACCTGGGAGAGGAAGCATCGCCTGCTCCTCTATGATGTGACTGGTGCATGGGCTGACCATCCATTATAGATAATGACCGGAGCAAATTCGCCGACATTACTGCTACCCAACAATAATTTACACCAGGAACGTACAAACGACAAAATGTGTTATGTAGTGCCTTGTGCTACAACTAAACAAAACATCAAAGGAAAAGAACAAAAATGTCAATAAAAACATAACCAAACAAAAAACTTTAAAAATTAATCAAACCTGTCCATCATCATGTCACATGATTTATGATGCGAATAAAAGAAAATTAACATAAAACCAAAATAGAATCAATAAAAACCATGATTGGCTGATCTCAATGATCTATAATAATATGCTCCTAACTGAAAATCATAGGAACTACATGACAGAGAAGAATCACATAATTAGTGCATGTGCCATTTTAACTCAAAGGGCGGAGCGTATTTATATGTACTATACATCTTTAAATCTATGAATCACAGAATCACTAACCAATGTAACAATAAGCCCACATAATTATTTGCTTGCCTTTCCCTATGCTGGATTAATTATCAAAAACATTAAAAAATGAAATAAACGCCATACCTGTCGGTTACGCCTGTGGCTATTTTTCCTGCCCGGATTCCTCAACACAATCGGCGAAGACACGTAGCTGCTTTCCTTAATTTCACCGTTCATTAGCTCAACTTTCATCGACTCAGATTTACTAAACTACGCTTTATAATTAAACTTGATTCAAATAAAACTATTTATAACAACCAACTCCTAGAAATCAGATGTCTATGATCAGCCAGCATGGACACATGGAGGGGTTTCCGTCAGCTGATGTAATAGTCAATGTTATTCCACAAAAATCCAATCATTTTTCAAACAAAGTTCAGTTAAGTTTACTCCTTCTTCCAAGACACCCTTAGCAAACCAATAACATTATAACGTGGACAATGGGCAGCCAATACGCTTTCCTCGGATATTACACACAACACATACTTGCCCTACTAAGAATACTTTAACTAAATCCACCATGCGTGAACATTTAAGTGCGTAAATAAGGAATGATTTTAATTGACTATCTCTCCACTAATTCGTTTAACTAACTTTGGCAAGCTTTTGGAAAGCATGTATGAAAATGGATTGGGAACCTTGAGCTGCTGATCATAGCATGGCATGCGACGAAGGTGGTGGACAGTGGTGGTGTGATGCAAGGAGCAGCGAGGTGTATCCCAGATCCCTCGTCTGTCTGGACTCTCATCCCAGAGGTGTGAAGTGTGAAGCGCAGTAGCAAAGGAGCAGTGTAAGCGTCGGGAAGACGATGAC
>JAHZMV010003380.1:0-19164 GCA_027743765.1 Coecobrya sp. COE2
TGCAGCTTGACAAAATACCAGGAACATAATACAAATTTTAGTATATATTTTTTATCTATTCGATAATTATAATGCAGCGTACATCATCTCTGCCAAAACAAAATGACCTACCTTTACATTTTTTAAGTTCAATCTTGTATAATTTGCATCAAATACACATTCAACAAGAATTGAATGCTGACATAGACTGTGTTAAGGCTGATTTAAATAGTCAAACATCAATGATTTATATGTCTTCCAAGTTCAATTATCAACTCTGGATAGCATGTGTTCAGGTTTCATAATCGTTAATTTGGCATTTTTACCTCAATTCATTTCAAGATTTTATGCTGAACTAATACTACTTTTGGTTGTGTAACTTTGGGAGGTTCACTTACATCATCGATTTGCTTAATTTTTGTTAGATGTGGTTGCACTGATGATTTTTAATTACATTTTGTGAATGACCTCTATGTAGCCTTCACAGTGAATTGCAAGATAAATGGTCGTATGCTAAGATAGGGAATAATGGCAACAGCAGTATCTAAAATATCAAACTTTCGACAAAATATATCTTCAGATTATTTTTATTATTTTAGCACCCTGCCATTAAAATAGACTTAAATTTGATGATAGGGTATGATTTTATTACTCTGTTACTCTGATATGAATTATGCTGTTATCCTCTCACCAATCAAACCCTCACGTCTAAGGCTAATTATGTACAAAAAATATAATAAGAACTATAAAATGCTAAGTGTATAATTCTAGGAAACATCACAAAAGGTGTTCGTGATTTTTTGCTGCAAACATGAAACGTTTTAATGAAAATGAATGTTAATATATTCAAGATGACTTCTTTTAACATTTGACCATTTTTGTATTTTTTGCACGATCTCGTTTAGATGCCGTGCAAGAGTGTACAGTTATAAAATCGGTGTCTCTGAAAAGGTAGACAAAAAATATCAGTCAAGTAGTGTTTACGAAAGCAACTGCTTTGGAAGTTTATAGTTCTTGTTCTGCTATACTGACAGAGCATCCATCAAATTGTACGGTATCCCAATGGAATTGCTTCCAACAAAACTTTTATATATTATTTATCCGCTTGTCCGTAGCATCGTTGTGTTACGTATTGCTTAGTTAAAGATGAAAGAGGGAAAACTCGGGATTTTATACAAAAAATTGTGTAACGAATAGCAAAGGAGTGTGAGGAACTCGGGATTGGGAGAACATTCTGATGATTTATTTTTCGACAGAAATCCTCAAAAGAGTAAAAATCTTGATGGATCCAGTATATATATCTATTGATATGAGAGAACTATATATAGTAAATCATGATTTTTTAAAGAGTCCTCAGACAAGTCCATATCATTTGCAACAACACAATAAATACTTTTATCATTTTGTGCACAAACTGAAAATTCTATCCTAGCAAACAAGCAAGCCCGTGAGCTAGTCTGTGTGTCGTCATGAAAAGAATACACAATGATTTACTTCTTTGACTTTTACCCGGTTTTTCCTACTCATCCATTTAGCCTAACGAGCCCGCACATCTCCGTTTCACTCAAGTTATTTTCCACTACAACCACTACTACTGGCTGTCATACTTTACCCGTGGCATCATTAACATTATCTGTTGCGGGTCTCATCTTCCTCTCCCTGGTTCGTTGCGGTCGATATACAAAAGTAAAAGAACCCTATTACCGCGTGCGTGTATCTGAAGGTGAAATACACATGTATGAAAGTAATTTGTAAAAACGAAAGTTTCCCGCGGAAAACTTGAGTTTTTTAAAATGTTAAAAAACTACATTTTTACATGAAAGTGCTCAATTTGACACTATTATTTTAATTACTTTTTAAAAAGTGCTATGTCCCCAGTGATTTCATTTTATTCTCGTTTATATATGATCATTCATCATAAGGACGATTTTCCCCGGCTTGAACCAGTAATTTTCAAAGTAAATCTAAATGCCACGAGCTTTTAAACATTGTGGAATTTTTTTACCGAATCATACACATTGTCATCATACAAAGTAGGTATATTATAGAAGTTGACTCTTTAATCAGTGCATTAACAGAGGGCAAAAGTACATTAATAATATTCTGTCACTTGTGTAAAAACTAATGAATAAATCACTGTCAACCTGTTTAAAAGATTAATTTCCTAAAAAGCAACCGTGCCACTATATCATGATATACAACCCGGGCATAAGTCTGTCTAAACGAGTGGGAATCCAGGAGTTCTTATGAAACGCACATTATATCGTTTTTGTAGTTTCCACGAAGTCACTGAGAATATAGCGGACATTTTCAGGCAACAAAAGATGTAATATTCTACCTCAGTACATGTTCATATTTCTGAGTGGGTAGTTTAAGTGCACATTTTTTGTTATTTTTAGTGTGTACAGTTTTTATAAAAGTTAACAGTTGTGTTTAGCGGATCATCATGGGACCTTTCTTTGTATGTTGGACTTGTATATTTTTTTAGTAGTAATAGCCTTCTACACTGAGCATGCAGACATGTACGTAATATTTCACTTAAAACAGAAAAGAAAGTTTTATTGCTCTGAATGAGTTCTCAACTTTTTTTATCCTTTTCTCTACTTGGCCATACCTTTTTAGCTAGTCATACACAAGTAGTAGTAGAAACTGTGGACGTGAAACAAAAATGGCTATTACCATTGCCACTATACCAGGTTGCCCTGCAGTCTATACTTTTTCAGTGTAAATTATATAGAGCGTGTAGGGTAAAAAACACAGCGAACCTCGTATATTCTTTCTGTATGTGTATAGGTTGGCATACAAGATATGAGGAAAAGTTGTAAAAGTGCTAAGATTCCAAAAACAAGAAAGAACAGACTACTTGAACAGTACAGTTTGTGGTCTCTTTGGAGTAGCCATTGTGGCTATATGTATCTGGTTACATGGTTCTCGTGCTTATGAGGGTTTTTATAAACAAAGTGGAGATGCTCGCTGACCTGCTATAGAAAACATAAGTGGGCATGGGTCTAGCATACTTGGATTTTTCTCTCGCTCTTCCAAACCAATTCCCACATTCACCTTAATGAAATTGTAAAGTCCCAATCTTTCATAAGAAGCGAGTAGTTTGCGGTTGTGCTGGTGGTGTAAGTCTTTTGTATGTAGTGTGTACCATACTATACATATATTTACACTACACGGGCGTAATATGCGCAGTGGTTAACATTTTTATAAAGACCAGTATAAACATCACCCCAAGCACATTTTGTGAAAACTTTAGAGTATATAGATACGCTTCATACTTTTTATATGCAGGCCATATATCCCCAGGAGGTTTACCTGTTGTGGTAACTTTTTTTCTTGTGGAGAGAGAGAGAGAGAGAGTAAAAGTGAAAACTTGTTTTCCCGCAATTTCACATTTCATTTCATTTCTCTGTCTGTGTAAATATTGTGCAAGTTTTTTCTCTTTCCAATGAGGTCTATCTGTGTTCTAGTAACTTCAGCAGCACGCTTTCCACTTTCCCATTTCATTTCTACCTGCCATTTTTCTTTATTTAAGAAAGGCATGAAAACTAACAATAAGTATAAAAGGAGTATGCTCATTTTTACAGGAAAATGGTTGTAAGATGCACATCATAACTAGTAGTGAAAAGGTGAAAAACTTGACGAGAATGAAGAATAAGTTTTACGTTTATGGTTATTCTATTCTTCTGTTGTACTGATGAAGATGTAGATATATTCTTCAAAGAAAAGGTATGTGCCTCACCTGTTGTGCTAGGGTACAAATATATAAATATATGGTAAGGGAAATTGCATTTGCTAGTTTTACGGCTATGTCGGTTTATACAATATTTTAAATGGAAAATTGGAAAGTAAACTTTCTCGGTTGCTCGACTTTTATGCACATTATTCCTTTCATTCCTAGCCTTTTTATTATTATTTATTGCCGCGCTACTTTAATTTTTTTCTGTTTTGTCTTTCCTCTAAAATGGAAAACTTTCCAATGCAACATTGCATACTTTTTTATGAATTTTTCATTAGATAACTTCAAAAAGTTTGTAATATTTCCTGTCGTGTACTGTCATAATTAAACCAATTTTTGCCTCATTCATTTAAATACTTGTAATATTTGGTAGCGCGATATAAGAAACATATAAACTAAAGCAACCAATATCCAATAGAGGAAATAGTCACTTTTCGATTGAATTACCAATTACCATTTTGCCGCATTGTTTAACTAGCAGAGGTCCCCTTCTTCCGTTTTTCCTAGCTATCACTTAGTCACTAGTCTAATACAGACGAGCATCATTTTAACTGGAGTAACCCAAAACCTATGTAAAGGCATGCAAAAGGCAACAGCATACTCAAGTAAACCACCGATGATATCAGCGAGGGCGGATATTGCTCAATGTCCGCTGGTTTGGTGGCATCCGCAACCTTTCAGTTTCATTTCCGTTTTTGTAAAGCATCCTACTTTCTCTACTCATACTCCCACGATATTATAGCTGAAGTCCCTTCCAAAAAGCGGTTGGTATTTCTGCCTGTTATTTTTGTTGTTGATGATGATAATCAACATACGAGCTGGCTAGAAATAACTGGAGAGGACCTTCTTCGACATGTAGCCGTTTATGTCGCAGTACCATGCACATTATATTAGACAGTCTCCTCATAGTATCTTTCTTGGAATGTAGCACTCGGTTAGATTTTTTAGTTGAGTTTAGTGGCTCTTGTGGAATTGGAATGAGCTCGTTTGAGTCTCATCCAGTTACAAGCGATGGAAAAACTGACAAAGTCGAGTAGAGTAGAGCGATTGAAATACGTTACTCTGTTTTGTATTTGGTTTACTTGCAAGCAATATTATTACAGTTGTTGTTTTTGTTTGTCGATCTCTGGATTCTGCGGATCGTCATCATCATCAAGATGCCTGAGGAGACGGTTATGAAGAAAAAAGTCACTATAGTAGTTTGTTTCTCTTCCCACTTTTTGAGGTTGATGATGCTACAAGAGGATATCATGTTGCATGTATTTATACAAAAGTATGCGTGCATGATGGTCGGGTTTAGGTTTCCATCTTAGCTTTCTCTCATACTGCACACAAAACTCACCCACATTATACGAAAAGTACGTGAGTGTTTGACAAAATATTGTGGAGGGAAGGCCAAAAAATGCTGGAAATACAGAAATGGAGAAGGCATTATATTGGTTGGTAATCGTACCCCACATGGATGTGACCACACATAATTTGATTTTTTAGTTTGGGGAGAGATGCTGGTTGTTGTCTTTTTGGGACCTTCCAGGCGGATTAAAAGTCTTGACTTTTGTTTGTGTTTGTTAGTCACTCCAGCGTTCTTATTTGAAAACACTTGCTGGGCTCTGCATCCTACCCACTTAGTGCATAATATTATGATACTGTTCAGTGTACAGTTTTTAGTCATACCAAACGGCACCACTATAACCGTTACCCACAAATAGCGAAGAGGAAACATGATAAGAGTATTGGATGTAAGCCGGAAAAATGCGTAAAATTTGTGCCAGTGCTCATGTATTTTTAATGTACATAATCCTACACCAAGTGAGAATTGGGGGGCATAAGCCTGTCAAGAGTTGCGAATGAGAGCATAAATAACCAAGACACATCTGTGATCATGTCCACACATTCAAGACGTTTCCTTCTGCAGGCTCTCACACAGTTTTGCATTTTTCAGAAGAGAAGGGGAGCACACACGAAAATGTCCTCACGCTCTTTTTTCTCCAGATGACGAGCAGTTGAAGAAAAGAGTTAGTGCTAAGGATAAAAGTTATTGGTCATCCAGTTCAAGTATTTTCTTGGATATTTTGTCATCCTGCTTAGCGAAAACGAACAGAATGCTTCCTGTCGTGTAGCGTCAATTGAACACCAAGACGAGTTGGAATGCTGCAGACAAGGAAAATATTTTTTACTTCAGATAATTTTCTTGAAATAAGTTTCGTCCGATTATGATCCGCATGCTAATAGCCAAAAAGGAAATAACATTTCACAATCAGAAAGAGAATTAGAATTACTTGCAAGATTTTAGCTAATCACGTCTGGTTTTGAGATGTAGTTCCGTTTTTAATTAACTAGTACGTAATACAACTAAAATACCATATTATACAAAAAAAACTCAATTTTCGGATAAGCCTGATGATGATGTTGATGAGGAGTGTAGGATAATAGAGTTGTATGTGAAACCATAAAAGGTCTTCGCATGAACATAGTATTCAAAGTGAAATGTACATTTTCTGCCTATATTATCGTATAAAGTTACATGCTCAACACATTTCATGCATAAATCATACAAAAGAGGTGAATGAATAGGTGGGTAGTTTGCTGGAGTAGGTACGTACATTAATACAAAATGATGTGTGCGGTTCCATTTGCAATTGGTTTGGCTTCTATTCTGTCAGAGTCAGATTCAATAGCCTTTCATCATCATTCTCTCTTTCTCTCTGTAGCTACGAGGAAAAAGTTGCTTTCTCCGTCTGCACACATATACACAACTTCTGACGATGAGTTGAGTGAATGTGTGCCTCCTGTGCGGTGTGCGTAGTATAGACGGATGGATGGATAGATCGATGTAGTGTAGTTTGCAGATTACATTATTCACTCTGAGTAGCTATCCATGAACTTCTCCCTTTCTCACGAAGAATCCATTTCTGCAAACATCAACATCAAACGAAATCCCTTTTTCTTTCTCGTTTCCTCCTGAGCTGATATGTCAAATTTGAGGTCATAGAATTCTCCAGAGAGAGAGAGTGAAAGAAGATGTGGTGAATTCTATCTTTTTTCTTTATTTTATTCTCTTTAGCCTTCCCTGTGTTTACTACCATAATAAGATATCCATTTCCATTTTGAACAGCGCCAATTCCAATAGGACATCATCATCGTCATCATAAAGCCACAGTGTCAGTCAAAGGATATGCTACAAAATATAGTAATTTAGACATTTTAGCAAAATTTGAAAAGCTGTACCTACTAACCTGCTGGTTTGATACCTAAATATATCCATACAAACCTGAATGGGTATGTTTACTATTAATAATTTAAATTTATCCAGGTGCATAATTTCAATCAAACTGCGGGGAGTAAGTAGTAAGTACAAATAGCAAAGCTATAAATCTATTATCATTTCGACATAAATGAACTTATTTTAAAATGTTTCAATACTTAATTTAAAAAACGCTATAGCTTTCACATAAAATATAAACATCATAAAATCATGATTTGTTACTGCGCTCAGAACGTACTTCCACATCTATACATTCAAAATTATCAAAAACAAAATCAAATCTTATTTTTCAACTTACACATTTGTATCACCGCAAAAGTATGGTATAATTCTAGAATCAATGTTCCTGCAATAGTAGAAATTCATTTAAACAATGAGCCTTGGTCAGCAAACAAAAGCATTTTGAAATGCGGGTTCATTGCTACCATCATCCGTAGGTATAACATCCCGAAAAGCTATACCCATCAAAATGCAATATGTACATGTATATAAAGTGTTCAAAATTCGAATATATATCTATAATGTATATTTTATATTGTAACATAAGGTACACGCACATTGTAGAAACTAAGAACTATCTAAAGCGATAATCATTATATGCATACGCTAAAGTATATGTTTATCTTACAATCCTTTCGCCTCTGTAATATTATTTTTCACAACTTTTCGTGATGCCACAAATGCCTCGTCTATTTTCTGAATTCTTTCTGATTCTCCAGTAAAGCTGTTATACTGGTAGACGAACATCTGAATAAGATGCATTTTATGTTTCGGTAATACGATACGGGCACAGTGAAAATACGCCATAAAGTTATGATACTTGCGGATAATAGGCTATGAATTAAAGCTTATACATATTTCATTGTAAACATATTCTTGCAAACATAAAATATAGATTCATACCAACGGACTCAAAAGCTAGCCTCCATGACTCGAATGAAAAATGATGGTGACTTAAGCCAAGCCAGGCTCCGTCTCATATTATTTCCATCTTCCTGCTTTTTTCCTCTCTGTTTCTACCACCACTGCGCCGCCATACCAAATACCAACACTCTACGACCACCATCCAAAATCCAAAAAGCGCTCTTCCATTGCATTGTATTTTTCTCCTCACTTTCTACCTTACTCTCTGTTATCCAACTTTACCGTTTTACCACCACTACTGGCACTTCTCGTGTGAGTGCATCGTAATCGTCCACACTCCCTAGCTGTGCGTATACGTACACATTATATGACGACTCGTCTGGACGACTTTGGTCTGCTTCTTCTCGCTGTCTAAAAACGGGAAAAATATGATGTAATGTTTCAGGTTCAAACTTCTCGGCTCTCTACCCGTACATTCAGTATTTGACGCGTGAGTATCTATCTCATCGGACTTGTGTGTCCCATTTGTTTCACATGTGCATTTTTCATCCACTTTCTCTCCTTACAGCAGCAGCAGCACAGCACACGCCTCAAGTATATTTCACTATATCTCGTTTTCCCTCGTCTTCCAACAACGTCGCCTTCCCTCTCTGTCTCTATCTGAACCATACATATTTTTCCACTACTCTTTTTTACTTTCTTCTTTCCACTTACTTATACTTTTCAAAAAAGTTACTTCAGAAAAATCCAACTAGTCAAAAGTTAAGGAACATCAGTAGTGGTACCATGGATGAAGCTGCAGAAGAACATCGGTATATGCCATCCAAGTGAATGGTGGAGAATGAGTGACTGCCGCATGACGAGGACTTGAAAAAGGAAAATAGACAGACAAAAAATTTGAAGAAAGTTGTAAAACCAAAAAATATGGGGGAAGGTACATAGGATGGTTGAAGAAACACATCAGAATATTTACTGATAGCGTTACATTCTACGATAGGGAAAGAGCTGTTACAACATGACAAAGACGTAGACACATTTGAAAATTTTATGAAGAAAACTATAAGGAAGATGACGATGTGATTCTGATAAAGGAACTTTTACTCTCATCAAACATGGATAATGTGGTGTCACTGACACGGATTTTTATCCATTGTACCAGAAAAATGTGCTGGACATGCATACGATGATGAAAGAATACAACTTTATGTTTTGTAACGGAACATGTTATGATATAAACTTTGACTCTCATCGACCTTCTCTTTGTAAAATTGGATTTCACCCATTTATGCTTATTTTGCAGTTATTCAAAATTCAAGTTATTCGAGAAACTCGCTCGCGTCAACTTTGGCAGTTCGTCATTCCCCAATTTAAATAATTTTACATGATTAATTGAGAGGGTTGAATTTAGTGAACCAATCAGAAAACAATTTTTATGCTATTAATTAAAGATCCTTACTATTTCTCCCTCCTAGTGTCTATGCACCACACAGCTGCCAGTGTCAAACATGTTTTTCACTTTAAAAAAGATATAAATGCCACCCTCATCAAAATGATCATTTTCTGATTTTCTCTTCTTTTTCTCTTTTCCGGTAAAAGTTGACAAATGAAATAAAGTTTTATGAGATTTGAATACTTAAAAACATTCAGAGGCACACACGTGTAGAATTTATGCTGCTACCAGCAGCATTCCATTATAATGCATAGAAAAAAATGTTTTAAATCTAACTCAACCGTTTTTTACTTCAGCAGCGAGTGTGTACATTCCCCAGTAAAATGATGTGCACTCCAGAGAAAGAGAATTTGAATCTAATAAAAAATTATAAAGAGGATATATGGCAAGGAAGGATCTAAACTTCCCCTTTCCGCCTTTATATTTCCCAATTTGACAGAAAACAGAAAATGCAACTTTTCCGTTTTACTTCATAGAAAATTCTCCGCCTGTTCTTATATATTTACTCTCCAGGGGAGTAAATCTGTCCCACAGCTCCAATTCATTATTAAGATGTTCTTTCGTCGACGTTCATGCCTTTCCTCCTTTTTACAGTAATTCGTAAGCAACGAACGGAAGCATGGAGCAAGGAAATATACATTAAAAAGGGTAACTACTGAGAAAACGAAACAGCCGTGGATGAGGAGAAAAAAAGCCGACACAGGCAATGTCATCAGTCGTCATCAAAATGGAAACAAGTGGAAGATAACAAAGAACTCTGTTGCTTAATTTTTTGTAATAAGGCTGACATGAGTGGAGCAGAGGAAGGAAACTTTCTCAACGATTAATTTATTATTTAATATAAAATGTTCCAAAAACTGTGAATAATTGCGTTATGCTGCTGTGTGTAACGGGAGAAATTTGATAAAAATGCATTGTGACATTGAATACGAAATGTTTATGACGATATTGGTGATAATAACGAGTGAGTGTACAGCATGTGTTTAACTGTATATCTTTTTCTATATTTTCTATAACAGACCCGCCCCAGATTGTGGAGAAGCTGAAGGACCAAAGGGTGAAAGCCGGTGCTCCTGCCACCTTCTACTGTCGGGTAACAGGTAAGCTATAAGCGATAATAAATAAAATAAAATAATCCAAAATACGAACAAATATTGCATCAATCATCGGTATAATCGGCGGTTCATGCAATGACTACTTAAATAATTTAAATATTTGAATTTAATTTAATTTTCAATCGTAATTTAAATTTTTTATTAGGCGATCCCGCACCAACCATTCATTGGCGTAAAAATGGCAAGAAACAACCTGGTGGTCACACACGGATATTTATCGAAAACTTTCACGGTATCTCCATGCTTCGGATAAATCCAGCTCGTCATATTCGGGATGATGCCAATTATGAGTGCTTGGCAGAGAATGGCGTGGGCGATCCTGTGACAGCATCTGCAAATTTGACCGTCTTCATAGGTAAGTCCAGTGATAATACTGTTCTTTTGTGCTACCACTGTCCTTTGATGGTGTCACCTTCAGACACCCGTTTCTCACGTGTTAAACATATACCTATATACATATTGACCTCCACAAGCAACCTCGACGAAAATAAAATTCTTTTCATTTCTGTCTGCATACAAGATGCTGAGAGAGTGATCAAATATCCAGACTCCAGGCATCATTCAATCCAATTCATGCTTACCATATGAAATAATATGTGATGACGCGTAAAAGCTCACTCTGTAAAGGACGACAGAAAAACTTGTTTGTGTGCAGTTGCCATTTTTCACTTAGATTCTTAGTGAAAGTGAACGAGTTTCGTCCTCCTTATTATCCCATTGACTACACCTTTTTCATGTTACTCACCAGGCAAAACATAATCTTGATATCATGATATGATCATTGCCGTATCGTTACGTTCACTTCTTCGGGAGTATATAGGCAGTGCAGCTTGCCACGGTATAACACTTTGCTGACTCTTCCACAAAAGATTTCTTCAAGAAAAAAGCAAAGAATGACAAGTTCTGTGGCTGGTTTTTTATTCGGTCGATACTTTGGCCTCAGATTTCTCAGGTACTACGATGCTACAAAGAAATATATATTTATTCGAAAATTTCTCCATTCAGGATATACATATTCCATATGAAATATCTAGCATTTGAAATTAAAATTCTAGAATAGAATTTCTCAATTATGCATAATAAAATTCTGTTTCAAACATTTTCATTATATAAAAAGTTTAACAAAGTCTAGGTGCATACTACAAAACCTGGCTCAACCGCAGCTAACAAGTCGGAACGGCAAAAATTGTTAGGTAGAAATATTATCATGAATTCTTGCCAAATTCATAAATTTTCCTCGCTAGAATTGCTGGCAGCTTGGACGTCCTCATCATCTATCTCAATTTATGCATGAGTGACAACAAATAAGTTCGTAAAATCTTACACAAAAACAGCGAATCAAAGAGTTTGCATCGCTCCACGAAACCACGTAGTATAGGTGTATGTAAGTTTGTATGGATTTGCGAGATAAGCTTTAAAAAGCACATGTGTGGCCTGATTCTACTTTTGGGCACAAATGTTCATTTATTTAAAAAGAATGTTTGTGTCCCACTTTTTTATCTTCCGGTTACCCAAAAAACATTTGCCATTCAATTAATCTCATCTGTGATCTTGATCTTTTATTGTATGTACCTAGTATAGAAGAATAATTTAAATTTTATTCCTGCCAACCTCAAAAGTCGCTTTTTGAACTCCAATCCAAACTCCAGTCTTACAAAAAGAAGGCAAAAATCTTGCTCCTTCATAAGCATTCCTTTTATTATTGTCATGCTATCATGCTGCTGTTCAATGACATTTTTGAGCATTGAAATATCACCCGCATCGAATATCATTTCGTACAAGGATGATATTCTATCAAGTAGGCCAGATGAAAACAAAATGCAAATGGAGAAAATTCCAAATTTCATAGCTATAAAGTTAATATGACAGAGTTTATAGATAAATTCATGGCTCATCTGCCTATATATTTATACATACTTCTTAAATAAATGTACATATAGGTACGCATGATTTGCATCACTAGTCAAAAGAGAAGGATTACTTTTCCGGTTTGAGATCCCTTTACTTTTCCTTGGGTGTCTGTGCAGAACCATCATCCAACTCAAGGAAAAAATGGATATTACTTTTATCACGGGAAGAAGGCTCACTTACACCACACACATGAGTGAGCCCTGCTGCAGAAAGAGTGATGAGCCTTGGTTCGTTTGGCGTTGTCTATGGCCTTCTTGATATTACGCATAAAATAAAATATCTTCTTTGTGATGATGATGACGATATTAAAAGATATAACGCAAATACTGTAACCTCCATATTTCTTCGAGCACATATGTGGTTTACTTGCTCATTTCTCAATGTCTTCAGCACACACACAACCACCTAAACCAGCGCCATCATCACAAGAAAATAGCAAGAGGAATTGCGCTACAATTTTACAGAAAATTGGAATATTCACAATATTTCACAAAGTATGTATGTATATCTATATGCTTATAGCAATGTGCATGTTCGCTTAAACACCAAAGTCAACCTGCAAACATTTCTCTACTCCAACTACATAAGTATGCAAATAAGGCGGAGGATAAAGATATTTTCCAAGCTTATGCAGGTACATCTACATTTTCTAAGCATTTTTCATTTTTAACTTTTTTGAAAGTGCTCAATATATTCTGTGTATAAGGTCGTTATCTAGTTCTGAATTACTGCTACTTTTATAAACAAGAAAGCTGGAGAAAGGAAACATGAAGAAAATAATGTACCTATAAAGATGCTTTGTTTTCTAACCATAAGAGAAATAAAGTGAATTGGCATTAGCATTATTATAAGCGTATGAAATATGTGAAAACGTCCTAAGGCACTCACTCCCTTTGAGATGAGGAGCACACACACCAGCATGAAAATAAAGTACATATGAGCCTTAACTAGCTGTTGTGAGAAAGTTGATGAAAAGAAAGTAAGGAAAGATGAGAAATAAGAAAGAAAAGTGTTTATGCATATTATTATTATTATTATTCTGATAACACAGAAGACCAAACGTCTCACTCAACATCAACAACGATAGCAATTTTCTGAAACAAGAGGAGGGAAAGAGGAGAAGTTCACGAACTGAGGCTTCTAGAAGAAGCAGGCAGGCATACGAGTCTGTTTGTCTGTTCCTTGCTAGTTTAAGGGTTTACAAGGGAAAGAATTTTAACCTCATCGTATGCAAACCAACTGCAGTGAACAAGAGAGAAACATAAGAAAGCAATATTCATAAGTTTAGCTCATAAGAAGGTTTATAAAGTGTACTTTGCATGACATGGCATGTGGCATGGCATCATCCTGTCCTTACTCACTCAATAGTGCAAGCAAGAATAAAACAAGACGGTGTATTATATATGTTATTATTATTATTACTGTGTGTGTGTGGTAGGTTGTGCTTTGTAGTACTTATAGAGATAGGTTTTCAAAGAGTTTGCACATTTTGCCACAAGCAGAAATAATAATGGAACTACTATTATTATTGTGTTCAGCCCATGCATGGAGCAGTGTACACTTTTACTTTTGTGTTTGTAGTACCAGCACCACCAAAGGCAAAAAAGGGATCACAATATGCGTGTACCTTTCCCTTTCTTCGTCTTCTTCTTTCTACAAAGTAGTATTAGCATTCTATCAAGTAAATGTTTACATGAACTGGCGGTGGTGCTGATAGTGGAAGCTACTCCCGACTGATACAAAATAATAATAATAATGTATGTGTTCGTACAAATATTTATGAAGGAAAACGGATGATAGCTTGTGTATATATATTGCTATTATAATAATAGTACATCCCTGTAGAGCATGTAAGTAATAAACTTTGGTGTTTGCTTTCCTTTTCATATTATTTTTCCTGGATCGATGCTTTCTCATCAGACTAAAATGTCTCTCGTACATGCACACAGACACAACATACACTTCTCTTTCTCCCTCATACATACGTAAACACATGTATTGCTTGGAGCTACAGATGAAAAGGATTTAGATATGTATACAAATGGATCCCGATATATTATAAATTATAACAACGTGGATATAGACATATAAATAAATACAGACTTATCTTGTAGACTTCACAGTGCCCAGCATTGCCATTATCATCAGAGAGAATGCAAAGTTTTTTTAGTCGTAGGAGAAAGCATGTTTTCTTTCTATTACATGTTCATATTTATGCAAAGATTTTCCAAACATGTTATCTTGGGTATACGTACACAAGAGCATGTTTGAACAATAATATGTCATCATCATCTCAACAGTGTACGCGGCTACTCTATCACATACCCTGATAAACAATTTGCATTATTATCGAGAAATATAATAGGTGGAGAAATTACAAGGTAATATTTGTGTGCATAGGGTATACATGTACTTTGCCAGAGGAATATAATTTAGGTTGATGCCTCACTAAAAGTTATACGCTTCGCTGCCGCTCTCGATCTCATACTTACGATGTTTTTAAACACTTTGGATTTGATGAAAAAGCAAATGAGAAATAGTTGATATGTAACGTAAATTGATATGCGATTGTGCAATGAAAGTTTTTAACTATAGTTTCTGCATGTGTGTTTGTTTGACTACAAATGAGCTGTTTGGTTGGCTTTGGGATGTGATGAGAAAAGAAAGATTAAAGAGGGGGAAATGCTAATTAGTGTGATGATATAACGATAATTATGGAAAACGGTTAGGACGCACATCTGTACAGTGAAAGATAGCACAAAAGCGCAGAATGAATGAAGCAAGAGAATGGAAGGAGAGAGAGAGATTGTGTGGGAGGGAAAGTGAGTAAATTTCACCAGAAAAGCCAAATTGCACAAATTTGCATTTTCACCAGACTAGTAACAAGTCTACTGAAGAAGAAGATAAATGAATGATTTTAAATGAAAGAAAGAGTGAATGATGATGACAATGCCGATGATGTTTGCAAAGTCGTAAATGCCAGTCTGCAGACTTTCATTCCATCTCAGAAGGCTTGACTTTGGCTTTTGTCAAACGAGTAAGAAAACACGAAAGTAGGATAGATAATAATAAAGGTAATCCATATTTTCTGCAGCTACAGGTGAAATGCTTTTTCATTTTATTTCTTCACTGGGGTTTCTTATAGCCAAAATATGTCCAGTGTATATAATATTGTATTATACTATTCTACCATCATATTATACGAATTGAATCTTTAAGGAAATCGCGGCATGCGAAGACAAACGAAAAGATATGGTAAAATAATATGTACATTTTTAGAAATGTCAGTTGGCACAACTGTAACCGATTCACTATAACAATGGATATATATCTTCCTCCTATGCCTTCAAAATCATATACCTTTTCAGTTTAAAGTATATTTCAGACGTGCAAAGGTTTTGTTTGCTTTGCCAAGGAATAAAAATAAGTGTATAGACAGTTTCTTTCTAAAATACACATCACTTCTGTGTAGTCTTCAGTGCAATGTCTTCTCTTCAACAAAATTCTACCTACAAGTGTGGCACCACCATCAACGATATCACATCAACTTTTTTCTAGCTGGTCTCTTGTTGGAAAATCTCCAGGAAAAGTGTACTCATTTGTTTGCCTTGGGACTTCTCCAACAAGCAAAGGTACTAGTTATTCAAGTGAAAAACAGTTTTGCGGCGAATAATATGCATGTAGGTGTATTTCCATGTTATAGTATTAGTCCAGGAGAAAGTTTGTGTGTTAAGGTAAAAAAACTGTCTTGAATGACTGACTCTCTGTGAGCAGCAGAGCTGAGCTGTGTGTGTGACTAGCAAGTGAGAAAAAGCAGGAACAGAGAAGCAGCAAAAGAAACAAAATATTATAAAAGATGGGATACATTAGCTAAATTAAAATTGCAAAAGAGTGAGGAAAAGAATAAAGGGGGAAAAGAAGAATAGGTAAATGCCTTGTACTGGCAGGGGAAGGACTTTAGACTGAAGTTTTGAATGAACGAGATGAAGGGAATGCCAAGTAAGATCAAGAAGTAGAACAGAGTTAGCCAGAATAAAAAAATGTTGGTGTTGTGTTGATAGTGGTACCGCCAAGAACTGCACAAGTTGATGCACATTTAATAGCCATTATAACAATGGAGGACAGGTATGCATAGATATTATGTGGTTATGCACCTCTGTGTACATTTTGCAGCTACAAGAAAATCAATTATTTTGACACGCTGCTGTTTTCCTCACAAATGCTGTTCCTTTAATTGGGATAGAGTTTTATCTCGTAATGTTGAAAGTTTCTGCTCTACTATTTTAAACACAGAAGGGTTTACTTAAAATATAGAGGAAACGCGTAAACACCAAGATTTTGCGTTTTTGTTCTTGAGAGATGATAAATGAAAATAAAATGCGCTGGCCCGGAAGAAGATACAGAAATGAAATTTTTCTTCTTTTTATGCCCTTTTACTGTGCTTAATTTTTTATCCCTTTCTTTTGTAAAGTTTTAGGGCTGTTTTCTATATTGATGTACCTACTGAAGATGTTGTGGGGGAAGGTAGCAGCAGCTCAACACGCTTTCACTGACAATGGATATACGTTATGCATATTCTACACATTCATAAATTTCTTCTAGAGCCATTTCCATGCATGGATATACGTTATGGTTGTTTTGTACACTTATGCATTGCTATGTTATTGCCACAATGTTGAATTCTGATGATACATGGGATCAACCTTTTGTTGTTGAGAAGCTGACGAGGGAAGAAAAACGAACATATCGTATGGAGCTTGAAAGGAAGAAACGAATAACGGGAAAGGGGAATTTTTTAGAAGCTCATTAAATCAGTTTTACACACATTCGTTGCGTTTTACATACCTGCTGCCTCTCGTTTTCGTTTTATTCTCTCTCCATTTCCATTCGTATAGTATTTATGTCTCATGCAAAGTATTTGTGTAAGTGAATACATTTAAGCACACTTGTCATGATTTCCACTGTGAACATACATATGAGCATTTTCTTTGTCCTTTTTTCTCCATCTCACTTTGTATGTGATCCAACAGCTACAGTTTTACTGTTTCGACATCAGACACATCCCGTGCCTCAATGAAAGTCTCATTTTTATACAAACGTATATTTTCTTTCTCTTCATGTAACCCTTTTCTCTGCTCACATATTTCACTGACTGAAGTGTATACTCTTGACTAACGTCAATCCACCGCATGCATGCCGTGCAACATTCCAAGTAATGTTGTTACAATATCTATCGCGTACTTACGTTCTTTGAAATAAAAATGTTAAATTACAGAATAAAGAGATTTATTTTTGATTTTCTATCAAAATGTAATAAAAGCATGTAAATATGCACGAACAAGGGTTTCAAGGGTTTTACTCTAAAGACTTTCAATATATTTATTTCTGTAACTTTTCTAATAATAATAGGTCCAATATGGATACATAGATATTTAGATACAACCGGGGAACCAGAAAAATGAAAATAGTTTGATCTCATTTTTTCATCCCAGAAATGAATTTCCCATTATTTTGCAGATACTTTCCTATAAAAATATTTTGAAATGAAAAGTCAAGTAGTATATAGTTCAAAAAGAAATTGTGTTTTTTCTGAAGAAGTTGCACAGATAGTATCAGGACTTGACATTTTTCATTTTCTAACAGGGATTCCTCTCCTTTGGAATTTTATTTAATATTATGACGACGAAAAAGTAGGGAAGGGAGGAGGTTACGTACAAAAAATATCCGGAGCAATGACGATTATCATAGTCATAAAAGTCAATAAAACTCGTTGAGTACAAAAACTGTAACATTTATCATCATAATAATATCAAAGTGTAATACAAGGTTATTGTGGCTACAATCAATTTTACATTGTGTTCAAATGGAGCAGTACAATTTAATTTTATCTATACACAATCCAAACATATAAACTTCAAAGGATTCTCCCGTTCCCTTACATACATATTATTGTATATCTATCTTGCAACAATATTTGTTTGCAAACTGCTACAATCAGGAAGAATAATAAATCGCTTTATTCAGAGTAATCTCTTATGAAGATTTATTCTTTTGACCTTTGACAGAAATTATAAAGGTTATACAATATGTTATGCAATCATCAAAACAAGACAGACGGACTGGCTAAAGTGAAGCTGTTGTTTTAGATGTTTAGGTTATAGCTTTTCCTGAGAATTGCATACATTTCTATTTTCCCTCGATGTATACAGTTTTAATTAAAGCGTTGTTTGTTTTTGTAGCTATAAGCCCGTGGTATAGGGGAAACATTCACTCACAGTGAGTGATTCGCTGTTCCAATTTCTCCACTTTGTGCGGTAATGTAATGGAATCATTGACGTAATAAATGAATTCTACAGTTTTACAATTTTCTTTGAAACTTCTCCTTGTCGCGAATTCGAGTACCTTTGTTGTAACGTATACATGCATGAGCTGTTGCTTATATTATTTTTGCAAGTTAGGCAGGAGGTATAAGCGTTTTGAATGTCAGTGAAATACTATACGACTTCTTTGTATCCTGTAATGCGATATCCTTCGTTTCCAAAGCACGTTTTGTCTTCAAGTGCAAGCAATGCTTATGTTGCGCAGCAAACCGTAAGACTATCTAGGTTGTTGGTTGGGTTTGGGTCCATTTTCCCATGGATAATTTGGTTGCATATTACGCAAAACATTATAAAACGTGCTGCAACAGAGGTTGCATGTTGCATAGTGTTTGATACATATGCTTACAAAATTGTTCATTTTTGGTTTGATCATAAAACCATGTACGGTTTGATGCATTTACTGCTGAAATTACAATATCGATGAAAGTTGTGTTGTATTTGTGCTGTTGTTTTATTGC
>JAHZMV010003381.1:0-17770 GCA_027743765.1 Coecobrya sp. COE2
TCCAACTGCTTATCCTACGTCAATCAATAATCAGTCTTACATTCCCCCACCACAAAATCCTCATGGGACAACAAGCAGGATAATATAATTAATTACAAATTATAGTAATTTGTACATATTAATTGAATTTTTTCGTATTGTTGTTTAATAAAAATTTGAATCTTCATTAACTTCACGTTAATTAATATTGTACACGACAATTTACAATTAGTATAGTTAGTGCCTTAACCTCATGGATCCATATAATGCGTAAAAATAGCCTGTTTGGCACGAGTTTCACGTATTCACATGCTCGAAATATAAATTAAAGCGATTATTTGAAGAGGTGGTGTACCTATCTTCAATTTTCAAAACTCAAAACGCAATGTTATTAGGCTCAGGTAGGTAGCGTATCATAAGCTTGCCGTACCTATGCATAATATGAAGTAGGCATGCACAAATTGAATATTGTAATCATTTCTCGAGCATTTGTAGACTTGATAACGCCCTTGTATAAATGAGCTTTTAACGATGTTTTTGGTGTAATTTAGCCCAAGCGAAGCGTCCAGTTCCACTGAAAACTGTTTTGACGCATCATGCAAACTTGCGAGAAGAAATAAATATACAATTTCTGGAATAATTTTTCTTTTTTGTCTTTTCATTTTTCCTTTCTATACACTTGTTACTTTTCAGCTAAAATGATAAAATCCTAATTATTTGAGTGCACCTAATGGGCTGGCTATAATACGTCCAGTTCCTACGTAAAACCAAAATCGGTTTCTTGAATTATGTGGCAATCCACACGTGATCATAAAACACTAAAATTGTTCATTAAAACTGTCCTAAGAGGTGTTAAATGTGCTTGAATTTTTTTCTAAAACGGGAATCAGGAACGCTTTCAAAATGAAAAATTGGAGATGTGGACCGTCATTGCGAGACATTGTAAAAGTTATTGCTGCTTTCGAAATAGTAAGCAAATTCAAAAGCGTCCCACCAAAGATTTAATAGAGGTAAAATGAATTAAACTAATTGCGTAATTAACTTTACTCTCTTCATTTTTATTTCATAGACCATTTGCATTATAGCCATTATTCCACTCACACTAATTATGCTGGACGTGTGTTTTGAAGGGGACTTTGGAGTGTTCATTGAATTTGTACTTGGGGTACCCAGTAAGTTTATCCTGAAATTACTCAGCAATTTTTATTCTGATAACTTTAAATTAATTATTCACTTAAAACAATGTGCGCTATTATCTACTGTTTTATCTGACAAGGAACAATACAACTTTCAATTTGGCTAGTATTCTGGACAGTGATTGTGATCAAGTTCATCCTGGACGTGAATTTGTACAGAGGAGCGAATAACGTAAATTAACAAATTACATAATGAAAATCAACATGACTGGCCATTCCTATTAAATTAAAATGGGTCTAACAGTGAATTATTTTGATTTCAAAGAAAAATTATGAAAAATCCCTGATCTGGCTAACCGTCACTTTTGGCGTTCTAATAACATGTTACATTTGGAGTTTGCTCAGTCTGAACATGTTCTGGACCAAACGTGGATGCTTAATTGTGGTAGTGGTCGATGTTGGCGTTGGAATCTACAAAGGTTTTGAAATGATCGTCGTGTACAAGTTTATGCAAAAGTTGAAGAAAATTGAGGGACTCAAGTTGTTCACCGCCACAAAAACAACAGCGCCCATCTCAATTACAGACTTTGACTTTGATCATCGTCGAGCTCACTATAATAGCTTGCACGCAAGACAAACTAGTAATGTGACAGAGGAAGAAAGAGGTCAAGATAATCGAATTCCCGTAATAGCTTCAGATGAACCACCAAGCTTTACCAAGTTAAATGAAGAGTTTTGGAAAAGATGAATGAATGGTCGGGTACAAAGTATTTGACTAACAAAAAAAATACGAATAGCACTTTATTGTTCGAAAACAATTAAATTGAAGTTAACTAGTTAAGTTAGTTAGCACAAAAATAAATAAATTTCATCTCGTACTGATTCATAGAACCATTAAATATATATTTTTACTCAAGTTGAATATACTCAGGGTGATCGTTTGGCTGATTAGAGTCGCCATTTTTTATTTCGTTTGCGTCTGGAGGAGATCCTCCTTCCGTCTCTTGCTTAATTTGACGTTGCAGCGTTGCCGTTAATAAAATCGCCTGCGCCTGTGTCGTCATCGGTAGTAGTTGCTCAGGTCGAAAGTCAAAAGCCAGCGCTCGTTTCTCAGGACAGAATCTGAGTATTTTATTTCCATACGTAAAAATGAGCTGCTGGACATACGGACTGAAGCTGGAAAACTCGCTAAAGTAAAAGGTCACATTTTCAGAGGCTGGGAACACAACTACGCCAAATAATTGGGATTTGTAGCAGACCATGTTGCAAAATCGTCCTTCCCCACACAACGCCTCCCTCCGTCCGTTTTGAGTTGGAGGATACTCCGGAATGGCGAGAAGGTAATCGTAAACCATGACGCTGTACTTGCCCCCATTTTGGATCCCAATAGCACGAGCCAAGCTTTGAGCCATTTGTGGCACAGGAACGTTAAAGTTTTCACAGAATTTGGAGTAGCGCAACAAGTTTTCCAGGAGCTGGTAGTCGTCCGTGATGTTGGCAAAGCTGGGACGCTTCTCAGGGTCCATGGGTACTTCCACAGCGCTTCGGTGATGAACTACGGTATAGCTGGGGTTGGTTGTAGGTGCAGTCGTCTTGATCATGTGCGGCTCGCTTATCGGACTGCAAGAAAAATTCAAACCAAATAGACTTCGTTAAAATATTATGCTTACCCATAACAGTAATAAAGTTAATTTATCGTGTAAATGCATTGTTTCACCAACGCCTCACCTAACTGTTTCGCGCATACTTTGGGTTTCAGTTTTCATCATCTTCCTTTCTGATTTTTACAAGTAGAGCAATTAAGATTTTTTGTACAGAATTTAACTGAAATGAAGATATAATTTTGCTTCCTGTAACGAAACTCTGTGAACTCCAGAAACTCTCACTCAAACAATTTTCGTGCAAATACTGAAATATTATTATTATTTTTTCTACAAAAGTTCCACCAAGAAAAGTTGTCAGTTGTCACTTTTGCAGTTTTAGAGTATATATTCGTATGGCAGAGCCTGGCTACAAACAAACAAACAATCCTGCTTTTTTTTACATAAAAGTCCTTCATCTGCATGCAAGCAAAACTTTGGAGTTTAAAATTTTCCATAACTAAACAACTGACAATCTGCCTAGTAAGATGTATATTGCCCCCTTACCCTCACGAGTCTCTCTTACCTTTTGTGTACTTAAACCCGCCCCACTTTACTGCAGGGCCCAAGTCTGCACTGGCCTGTATGGAGATCGGGGATCTATTGTCTACCTCTTTCATACGCAAATGCATACAATCATACACCTCAAGGGTCCTTCTTTTCAAATGGAACATGCTACCTACACATATTTTTTTACACAACTCATCAGATTCAACAATGAATGACAACCATGGGGCAACCAGTACCAGTGTTTATGCCTCGAACTAGTTAGTGGAGAAATAACTTACAATTACAATGCAATTCAATTCAAAATTTCCCTATGCAAAACTAACAAGTAAATGTTAATTTTTTAATATACTTACCTTGGCCTTGTGCAAGATGGACCAGAAAAAATATATTTAACCGAAATACCCAGCCCGAATATAATCCCCACTTAAGAATGCAATTTATGCACTTTTCGCAATAAAAATACAAAATGACTACTTGTCATTAAACCTACCAATAATTTTATGACAGTTTACACTCCAATAATAATGCATAATTCACATTTATTTTCTGTTACAGCTATTATATCCATTGTTTTATGATTCTTTTTTACGTTCGTACTTTATAACCCGACACTTTCATTTGTACCATAATTATCATTATTTTATGTTGGGGTCAACCTTAATTTAAGTTTAATGTCCCAATTAATCCTCGCCATTAAAATGTCTAGGCATTTTGGCTTGTCTTTGTTTCCCGATTTTAGTATGATGCGGTGGAGGAGAGGATGCTGATGACGACGATGAAGAATGCTCTGAACCGAAATGGCGAGGAACCGATGCTCTTTTCTGGGAATGGGGCAAGATTTGAACAAGTGGTGCAGTGAGTAGGTTTCACTGCAGTACTTTGACTCGGGGCAACACGAGAAATCTCAACTGCGACAAAAACAAACTTTTTTTAGCAAAATAAGTGTGTGTGCTGATCCGCTCTTGTTTTTGTGGAGGAGTCTTTTTATGGAGTAGTTTTTGTTCATCCCCTCCCTCCATTTTTTCTGTGTCTGTGTGCATTAAACGGCAATAAATAAATAGAAATAGGAGTGGGGTGGGTTTGTAGAGCAGTTAAAAAAGTTAAATATTTTTGTAAAAAGAGATGAGAGGTGATGGGTTTACTGGAATGTTTAGTAAATACAGAGAAGGCCAGCTGACAAGCTGTGATAGATAAAGAAAAGTTGAGTTTTTTGTGTGCTTTGACAGCAGGTACCTTAACAAATTGTTGTAATAATTAGAGTAAACTATAATTTACTCGGAGGGAAGGAGTTGTTTAAAAGAGGCACCTGGTGCCCCTCTAAATGCAGCTTGGACTCTAAAAAACTTTTTGGTGTTGTGGACTTTTGGTGCATTTTTTGGTGTTGGTGTGAAAAGGTGAGTTCCGGTTTTTGTGACTGTTAAATTTGGTTAATTGAGGGGGGATTAGGGGTGCTAATTGTTTGGATGAGGTATTAATTAAAGTATGTTTTTGTAGTAATAATAAGGGATTGTGGTGGAGTGTGGCGCTTTTGGTTTGAGAGAAATGTCATCACCGACATCCTCATCGACATCGCCCCCTTCATCCTCGTCGAAATCGACAACATCCTCCTCCTCCAAGGCAGGAAATGAGGGAGACTGGATATGTCCAGATCCTGAGTGAGTGTTACTGATTTACTTGATAATTTACTGTATAAAATTGAGCGTAATTTTTGATGATTTGGTGTGGTATCTCAAAATATGTCAGTTTAAGTTGTTTTTTAAAATGTATAAATCTTTGAGTGTAAATTTTATACATTTGCTTTTCTTCTATTAGTTTGGGCGGAAGAAGAAGAAATTTCGGAAGCCAACCAAGGATGACGAGGAACCTGGTACAAAGGAGAAGGAACCTGCAACCGTTAGGAAGAAAGTCGAGGAAGCTGATGACGAAAAAAATGTTAGTCAAGTTGTAAATTAATTTTGAGATCAGTAATGTTAATGGTTAATATTCATTGATTCCTAATGTTTGTCACAGAATAAACACAAAAAGGTTGAAGAGGAGGAGGAAGACGATGATGAAGAGGATGACGACGACGACGAAGATGGTGACCTCTCCAAGTATGATTTAAGTGACTGGGGTGTAAAAGATGATGATGACGATGATAAAAAGGATAGCAACAACAAAAACAATAGCAAGTCTGATACCCGCGAGCAGAAAAGCTCAAAGCGAAGAAATTCCAGATCGAGATCTAGGTCGAGGTCTTCATCACGTTCATCCCGATCTAGTTCCCGTTCCCGAAGCTCGTAAGATAATGTTTTAACGTACCAGATTTCATTTTCCTTAACTATTATAAAATCATTTGAAAACCTATTCAAACGGTTATAATTTTCTTTTGTCTAGGTCCAGAGATCGTCACCGGCGTCGCCATCGCAGGCGCCACTCTAGCGACTCAAGCAGATCAAGATCTCGCTCACGTGATCGAAAACGGTCCTCTAGAAAATAGAAAATTTTATTTATGATTCAGAAATTTGTGTTTCATTTAAATTGTTGGCTGTCACACTCAACATTTGCCTAAAATGCTTTTTCCAACAAATCCTAACCGCCACCACAACACACAAGGATGAAAGATACATATAAATTTCAAATCCAAAATATTTCAGTTAACTCTATCGCGAGTTGTTTTTAATGTAATATTACAAATTCTCACCACACACTAAAGTGTATTTATCAATGTTGTGAATGAAAGCACAAAAAACAGTTTTTAGTTTTAGAAAAAAATGTTATGATAATTTGTATTTGGAAAGGTAGAGTATTGCATGTTGTTTTGTTAGTGTAAAGCTCCAAAAAGTAGACTTGTTTACACAATTTTAGTTTTATTTTCTCGCAAATAATGTTCTCCTGCCTTAAGTTATATCTCGATTTTTTTCACATTCCTTCATTCAAATTTTTAACCACGTACTTGCCTCTCTGTATGTTCTAAAATAAATTATGTAAAAGTATTGTTGCCATCTGCCTACAAATATGCTCTAGATAGTTAGCTAATCTTGTAAAGAAAGAGAGATAGCTAATTTTCAGTTACTATATTATATTTAAGACCATGTTCTCTTCAGACTTGCAACTTGAATGAATCCCAAAACTGTTTAAAGACATGTTTAGAGTAAGATTGCTAAACGATAATAATCACTACAGTACTCTACTATTACCGTTATTGTTACAAAATTATCCCAGTCCCAAATCCAAAGTTGATTGGATTTTAAAAATAAATAAATAAAAACAGTTTCATGTTTCATCAAACTCTCTTTCGGTGTACATTAATGTTGTCAGATCTACTAAACTAGGTATTTGGTTTGGTTTGAGTTGCACTGTCGTTTCATTAAATTATATAGCTACGAGTATTCATTTTCAATTGAGCAAAGTTAAAAGTTTGAAAGTGACATTTCTAAACAAAATTATTTTGTATAATTTCGGCTTTATCTTGTTCGGGGTTCCACGTAAACACCAACAAGCTTTCTTGTAGCGTGAAAAACCTTGGCTGGTAACGATCTAAAAAATAACAGTTTTTAGGTTTGTGATAGTGATAATGATACTGGTAGATAATGATTGAATGAATCCATTAAGTCAAATGTACTCATACTTTACAAAAAAGGCCAATATCACAACTGATGGCGGAATACAAATACTCTCCTTGTTTCTCCTCACACCTTCAATTACTTTTCTAGCCACGTAGTCAGGTTGTGTGAAAGCAGGTACAATCCACGGGAACCTGCGATCCCAACCAAATCAAGCATTGGAATTACATTTTTCAGATAAGATTTGTAATTCACATAAAAAGTATACCTGGTATGAACAACATTTCTAGAAAAGGATGTTTCACAAGGAGATGGATAAACGGTAGTGAATTTTATATCCAATTTCTCTGGAGAATTGGCCAGTTCCTCATGTAACGACTCCATGAGTCCATTCCTGTACGAAAAAATTTGTTCATTGGAGTGAAAATTTGTGCTGATATATAGACAATTTTTATTGTCATTATTTTCTCACACGGCAAATTTCGTTGAGCTGTACACAGTCAGGTTTCTTTGTCCTATTAATCCCGCTACGGAAGAGACTGCTACAATGTGACCTCTCTTGCGCTCAATCATTCTCGGAAGAAATTCTCGAAGAATCCACATTTGACTCAGAACATTCACCTCGAAAGCTCGGATAATTTCTTTGGGGTTGTGTGATAAAAATTCGTGGCAGGGCATAATACCTGCGTTGTTAATTACCATTGTCACATCGCCCACATCCTTTTTTACCTGGTGGGCGCAAAAAAAATTCTGCGTTTCATTTATTATCAACATGTCACATTTTAAATATATGATTTTGGAATAGGATTGCTTACCTGTTCCGCTACAGTTCTCAGCTTTTGTCTGTCACTAACGTCAAGATCATATCCAAAAACGGTTGCACCCGCATTTCTCAGTTCTTTAATTAAAGCATCATTTTCCCATTTGTTAATATCCCAGCAAACGAGCTTGGCGCCGGAAGCGGTCAGCTCCAAACACAAACTCCTTCCGATCCCACTCGCTGAACCGGTAATCTAACAAAATAAGGAAATATAAGTCCGATGATGAGCAGTGACAAATATAACTGTATAATATAACATATTCTATAAAGTAATCCATTTTATACCAGGATTATTTCATCTTTGAGTGATTTCATTTTTGGAGGAAAAATTAGTTGCACAAAAGATTCAAAATAGACAAACAGAGTGAACGCCCATAGCAGACAAATGTCTTTCGCTGCTACAAGCCAGAACATTAGACCACCGCCGGTACTCATTTTGGAATATAAAATATTCAGCAGTGAAATTGTAGACACAAATGTCAAATTATTTTCACTATATCAGTTATAAACAGTCTACGAGTGATCATTCACATGCTCACATTAACTAAAGAGTATTTTTTGCAGGGATTTTTTTGTGTGTGAGCACATTATCTTTATACTTGATTAAAATAACTTCTTGACGTTGTCAGCATAAATGGTGAATTGTTGGAGATTCTTTCACTTCATCTTTTACTTTTTGTTGGTTTTCTACACATTACATCCCAATCATCCTGCTACATAATACGTAGGTACTTGTTGTTTGCATGTACATAATATATTTTTATACCTGATTGTAAAGAGAGCATAGGCATATCCACAGAACTCTACAAGCAATGCAATCCGACTGACCTTGAATCTTGATTTTCTTGGTTGCTTCATGCACCAGTAAATCATGAATAAGGTGCATAAAGCAAAACTCTGACAGAGATTGCAACAGGCGACATTAAAATTATAACTAACCAAGTAGGAAATCGTATAATATTTATGCGATGGGAAAGTAGTAAAATACAAAGTTTAGCAGGTAGCAGAGCTAAATTAGCAATTAGTAACTAATTATTAAACTACGGATTTGAGTGAGAAGAGAATGTAAAACAGACAGACAGTCTTAAGCAGCCCCACAACTAGCCGTTTAATGTGACAATGACAAGATGCTTCGAATATACCTATGTAAAAATGGTGATAATTTAAAAGGTAGCGACTTGAACTCGAACATAGCCCAAGAATGCAATCTATGTGAAAAAATAAATGTACAAAATACAGGAGTTTATCATTGCCAAGTTGCCATTTCCGGTATATAAAATGTAATATAAAATGCAAAGTTTTGACATAATTTATTAGCTACTAGACATGAAACGAAACAAGTAACGGAAGACATAGCCAAAAATGATAGCCAAACTCACAAAATGGGTGTCCATTCCATTTGCTCTAGAAAATAAATGTCCATCATCATGTCCATCGTCACTTTCATCATCATTTCCATCATCGCCCAAACTTCTTCCCTTCCCACCTCCACTTGTTCCACCTCCTTTCCCTTTACCGCTACTACTTGCACTCACTCGAGCAGGTGGACGAATATTTTCTACAGTTTGTCCAATCACATTACCCGGTGGTCCATATAAGCCCACCACAACAATTCCATTACCCTCCACAGCCGCATATCCAATCCCAAGAGCTTTGCTATTCCTCCAAATGACCTGGGTAAAATGTCCAACATCCGCAAAATCTTTGCCATGTATTGGCAGAACCTTTTCAAAGTCGAAATCTTTCGACTCAGCGTAAAACATTTGAACAGCTTCTTTGACAGCATGAACTGCATCCATATTCTTGTCAAAAAATCGCCAATACAAAGTTTCCCCGGCTCGGTCAAAAGGTGGGTACTTGTCCGTTAACTTAAATTCGCAGCTATGATCAATATAGCCGATGCTGGCATAGTACTTCGCACACTGATCCGCTTTGCTACTCAGCTACGTTTCAAAAATATTACATATTTTAGGGAGCATGGCTTATCAAATAATTAGCACATTTATAGAGATTTTGTTTGTTTCAGTTTCTGTTTACACGGACCATAGGATCTAGCACCAGTGACCCAGTGTCATGCAGAGCTCTATAATCATTGTGCATTTTCAGACCAACTTCTTGATACTCTGATGAAAGGAAGCAAAAGAAACGATAATATGAAAGCCATAAGATGTTGGATGAGTCAAATGGTCAGAGTGACAGTTTTTTTTATTATACCTTTAAACATGGCTTTAAAATTGTCACCAGGCAGTATGGATAAAAAAACGAGTGCTCTGAAAAAGTGGAAGCATTCATAGACCATGACCACACAGAATTTGATGGTGAATGAATGAGCATTTTTCAGTTGGAAGGTGAATGTTGTGAAGACCCCACTGGTTTGGATTCGTGACAGAATGTAATTTGCTAATCTTTGCATTTTATATGCTTTGTTTCAAAAATTCAAATTCATTTTTTTCATTATTATTATTATTACAATTTTATTCTTGCATTTTTAAACAAATTTTGCATCAATTATCTATTGAATTACTGAGGGTTTTCCCAGGTGATGGGTTAACAATGACATATGTCATGTCGGACTAGACTTGGGCAAACGCAAAACCCACTTCATGTTATTTTGTCAAATAAAAATTGGAATTTTGCATGCGTACATTTAACATTGCGAGGAGAAAAGAAAGATACAAATATTTAAGGCTAAGGTGCTGGAGTCAGCACGGCGGGATGGTCGACTAAACGCATTTTCCAAACAGCAATCCGACTGATAATACAACCGCACCGGTGAAATGGCTCCTTCCGAATGTCACTTGCGTTGCCCCTGAAGTTGTGCTATTTTTTGTGGTATCCGAGTCGCGTCCACCGTTACCACTTGATATGACTCCACCTCCTTCAGTGGGCGGAGGGACATTTTCCTTGTATTGACCATTGTAGTTGCCGGGTGGTGAGTACAAGCCGATAACAAATGTGTCCTTATCCTTGGTAGCATATCCGATCCCAAGCTTAGTACTGCCTTTCCAAACGACCTGGGTGAAATGCCCAACATCTCCAAAACCTTTGCCATCTTTCCAACTGCCTTTATCGAAGTCAAAGTTCTTGATCTCCGAATACCAACCTTTAAGTAATAATATGCATTTAGCTCATACAATAAATAATTTACACTTAAAAATTCAGATAGATTATTATGTATTACGGAATGTTTTAAATAAAAAATTTAATTACGCAACTTTTCACGGCCTGTTTCACAGCCTCTGCAGGATCTTGTACTTTGCCACTGGACCAAAATAAATTTTCTCCGGCTCCTGATTTAGTTTTACAGGAATGATCTATCTTCCCAATTCCTACATAGTACTCCGCGCACTTGCCAGCGTTCTCATTTACCTTCGGGTAAAAGAATAGACACAATAGCTACGTACTTCAAACCAAAAAATTGAGTCATGAGAAGCAAACATAAATATTAAAGTATGCCAACCTCAGGATCTAATGTCATTAGAGGACTGTTGTGTATTGCTCTGTAATTGTTGTGTTCTTCAAGTCCGGCTTTGGCATAATCTGGAAGGGAAATCATGATAAGACAGAAAATTTTCGTGGTGGAGGTTTGAATAGCATAGCGTACATATAATGCTAGACAAGGATTAGATACCAGATTCTGCAGTGGATCCCGGTATACATCCGATCATGAATAGCATTGTTAAGCCAAGGGTCACCAAATGGAGTGAGTTTGTAACGGTCATGATGGTTAATACACCGTTTGTCTCGTTGTGAACTCAAGGTTTCAATGTAGCACGCGTGCAAGTGAATTTATTTATCGAAATAATATGAGATGATGGCCCAGGAATTTGTCGTTGCCATTTCATGCAATTTCCACAGTGTTGGGGTAAGCCGTATAACTTATCAACATTGGCAACGAACTTATCACAAGATCGAACATACCTTTTTGTGAATGTGAATGAAAAGGCGAATGAAAGTTTGGCTTTGGTGATTGAAAAGTGTCAATGGTTTTTTATTGTTAGTTATAGTGAGCACAATAATTTAAAGTAACGCTTGATTTAGATTCTTTAAAATTGGAAAGGATAAAAATTGTCCAATGCTACATGCAATCCTTATCACATTCTCTTCACGTTGATCTCTCTCATAGAAGCTGAGAAGGAGCTTTCCTCTGGTGGCACGTCCATAATTACTACGTTTTGATTGTCATCCAATTGTCTCCTCCTTTTTCGCATTTCAACCTGTCTTCTCTGTCCTCCATCACCGTGAAGCTTATCCTTTTCCCAGTCATAAATATCCCTCCGGTATACCCATCGCTTCGGCCACCAACACCAGTGCAACTTTGCATACGTCAATACCTCCAAACTTGGCACTACCGCCCAAATGTTACTTTTGTACAAGTCGCCTTCAGTTTCAATCAAATCCCGAATATCCACCTCTTGATCTTCCTCCTTTACTTTAGTCCCACTTCCCACTCCACTCAGCAATTTCACCAGATTTCCTGTGATATCCCCTTCCACGTAAGGGCTGTACTCGATATGCAAGTGCCTCAGGGCCGGCAGGCACCACAGAAAATTATAAGACGTCCCCGGGCAATGATTCATTTCCAGTGTTCGCAGCGTTTCCACCTTAAATTGATCTCGAATTGGAATGAAAGGCGTGGCTCGTGTTTCTTGAAGAGACGCAGAATGCCCCAACTTCAACACAACCACTTCCACTGGAAATTCCTGGAGAAGGCCCAAAATACCTTCTACACTCCAACGACAAATCTTTGGATTGTCACGGAGGTCAAGAACCAGTTTTTTCAGTGGGATAGTGAACAAGCCCAGTAGTTGGGTAAGCTTCTCATTGGATATCACCCGGAAGACTGTCAGCTCTCTGAGCATGGTAACCACGTGCGGATAATCTTGGGCACAGGTGGAAAGGCCAAACCGTAAATTTCTAAGCTGACGTGCATACGTTCGTATCAAGGCGTGCTGGATTTCATCCGGAATCTTTCCAGAAGGTGGAAGTAGAATGGATTCTAAGTTGGCTACGGTCGGTAGTGGAGTCTCTTTAATGGCGTGTTCCAGCGTTTCGGTTGACTTTCTGATAGGATCCAAGCGAAGTGAAACAATGTCTAACAGCTTAAGATTAGGCAAGCTTTCCAGAAGCTTGCGAAGAAGATGATAAAACTCCACTGCCGTGTGGGTGTGGCCATCATCTCCAAATCGAAAATACCAAATACTTTGGCCCCAGTGATGAATAAACTTTTCAACGTTTATCCAGTACTGGGGGATGTTTCGGAATAGGAGTTTTGGGTCTCGCTCAATATTAGAGTTTATCAAGCCCACGGATACGAAGCGTCCGAAAAAGGGATTTCGTTTGCTTTTCAGTTGGCTGACCATATTCCTTGTGAATCCGGTTAGCTGAACGGAGCGATTGAACTGATAGTGCTGCAGAATTTTTGCAAAGTGACAATGCCCCTGGGGGATAACTGTGGAGGGGAGACGATGATGAATGACGGATAAGTAGAGGTCGGTTTTGTAAGGGCGAAGAAAGGGATTGCTTTCGGCGAATAGCTGGTCGGTGTGGAGGAGCCAGGCTCTTGAAACCAAACGAAATCTCAGAATATCCTCAAATTCCACGTAAGCAATTAATTTGGAAAGGACCTAATCAACGCAAAGAACAAATTCTCAATTTCTTTAAAGACATTTCATCATACTTTGACTGTGCATTGCAACCGTACAAGATTGAGTCGAAACTCCCACGAGGGTTTCTGGTCATCCTGTCCGTCTGAGAATGTGGCAGTGGTGCCATTGTTTTTTCCTGCCATCTTGATAAAAAGGTGATATATGCGTCTTTAACACTGAAAATTTTGCGCCATCAATTGATTACTCCAATTTTTCCAATTTTATTTACTTTGCGCAACTATTTTTTTGGAAAGTTATTCACATTTTATCAAAAATGGAACAAAAATATTGGATTATTTTACGCGTGAAAGTATTTTCAGTGCTATACTATCCACATTATTGCATAGCAATTTCGTAACAAATTTGCGCTACCAAAATGTATGGTTGAAAAATTAGCAAGTCCATTATGGTCTATTTATGGGTTTTAGGGGACATTCATAAAGTACGTTACGCTAAAAAACAAGTTTTTTTGACCCCCACCCTACCCCATGTTACGCACCTTTAGCATTACAGGATAGGGCAAATTAACATGCACGACCCCTTATGAACTAAATAAAAATAAAAATTAAATGTACATGTGTGTATTTATCTAATGGTACGGTAGTACATAAACGTATTTCTGGACACTAATGAAATTAATATTTGATTAATTTGATTTATGCAACCAGGAGTGAAATTAAATTAAATGGGTGGGCGTGACGTAAAGCTAGTGCTAGGTGGGTACTTTTTAAACTTTTAACAAGTCTTTTTAATGATACAACGGTTTACATAAGAGTTTCATTGACGTAAAGCCTTCAATCTCTGATAGGTAAGTAGGTAAGCATAACTTTTATTCATTCAACATTTCTCCTTTCGTGGCATTTGTCAAGTGCAAAATTTTCTTCACTCTTGCCACGAACAAACACTCTTTAAGATTATTCGACATTGAAAAAGTAGTTTCACTAGACCCTGATCAAGATGAAACGACTGGTATCTCACAAAGTCCCACTGGACAATCCAACAAGCTTTCTAAAAACCTTTCTAAAATTTGCAAATATCTGTGGACTTTCACCTTTCTATCTGGTGAAAGCACACAACGGTACTTATGAACTTTATACAAGCAAAGCCAAGAAGGTGAGTAGCGGAAGCCATATAAGGAAACGCATAACAAAATTCTAAAAGTTCTCATTGCTTACTTAATAAAAATATATACCTAGATTTACTCTATGTGCATCTGCTCCTTGTCGCTACTTGTCTACTTTGCCTCATTTCGAACATGCGTCATTTTCTTGAGCAGAGAAAATCCTGTAACTTTCTTCAAGCTTTTCAGCAGGTCATTCAGTTTCATTTACAAGATTAGTGTGGTGAACGCGCTGTGGAGGAAAAAGGAAGAATTTCTAGAGATTCTTCAGTACCTAGACAGTTGTCCGTTTCTCTTAAAATGTCCACTGCCCAAGGTAAGCAACCGAAGAGTCTGGACTAAAATGACAACGTTTCATTTGTGTATTTATTTTTACTTATCTGAAGATACTGTCTTCCACGTGGATAACTCATACCGCCTTCACACTGTACATTATCGTGGGAATAACCTGTGGACTTTTGGGAATGCCAAAGGGCACCTGTCTTGCTGATGAATTGACTACTCAATCACAAACCTCTTATCTTTCCCCAGTTATCTTAGCTTTCATTTCTAGTCGTGTTCCAACCTTGCTTGCAGAAACTCGCTTTTTATTTTTTCTACCTTATCAATGTGTCAAATCCGTCAACATCACACCTGTTGACTATTTGTGCTCATTTGTTGGAATAATGGCTTTCATGTTTCGATTTATACTTGGCTTCTTTTCTGATTTGTTCATTTTGAGTGGTGTACTAACCTTGTTGCTTCCTACCATCCATTTTGCTAAATTCTTGAAACCTAATTATTATAGTCCTATAGATTACTACAAAAGTTTGAGGATTTTATCAAGCAAAATTAATTCACTGTTTGGTTTCCTCATATTTGCCTACATATCTGAAGCTGTATTTGCTTATCCCATCAGCTTTTACGATTTGGTTTGGAGTCCAATACTTTTACAAAGACTGTATCTATACGCATTCTACTGTACCACAGTCATCATTTTGATAGGTTCTGCAGAGATATGTCGAAGGGTGAGCTTATCAGTCACTGAAATGCTAAAAATAAACTGTAATTATAAATATGAATTGTTTGACGAATTAGAGCCAGTATCTGAGAAACTGGATGTTTGACATGGAAAAGGTGGCCGGCTTATCCTGTAAAGATGTTGCCTTAATTTTAGACGATTTGGGACAAAACAGTGTGGGAATGTCTGCATCAGGGATGTTCACACTGAACTACTACTTTGTTGGAACGGTACTCTTATACTTTTAATTTTATGTTTTTATGTAATCTTAAAATAATTGTACAACATTTTAGGTGACTAGCGTAGTTCTAACGTTTTTCATTATTCGACTTCAATGGACTGAAGTTGAAAACGGATTTATACCAGACGCATCACCCATTTCTATCTGAAGATGTGGTAATAATTTTGGTACGAATGTAATTTGTTAGAAGAGGTATGTATGTGTATATTTTTGGTGAGACAATACGAAAAATAAAATGATAAAAAATGATAAAGTAAGTGGTTTCTGCTCATTTAGTCTGGCAGCTTGTCCAATTGTAACTTTGCCACCAAATGTTTAACAACTTTCCCTGTGGTCCCTTTCGGTAGCTCAGGAACAATGTAGACTCCTCCGCGTAACTGCTTAAAATCTGGGAGTTGTTCTGAAATCAGCATGAAAATAAGGATTTTAAAACTTGTTGTAAGGTGGTTAGAATATCTAGACGAGGTATTAGTGCATTACCGTCTGCATATGTTCTAATGATATGTTCAGCCATCGACAATGGTAGGTTTTCCGTTACGATAACGTAAGCCCTGGGAACTTCACCACCCCCATCCCGAGCAGGAACTCCAATGACACATGCCTCTTTTACATTTGGATGCTCCTCCAGCACTATCTCCAATTCACTTGGGGAAATCTGAGATTATCATTTCATTTTTAGAATGAACTCTTTTAGAATAAAGGTTAATGAATGTTTTCAAAATAGTTTAGTTAACGTACATAGTTGTTGAAGTATTTAAAAACGTCCTTCATTCGATCTTTGATAAACACATTGAATTTATCGTCAAAATAGCCAAGGTCGCCAGTGCGCACAAAGCCGTCTATGAAAGCCTTCTTGGTGGCCTGAATATAATTTTTCAAAATGTTTAAATTGCCAAGAAAATAAAATTGCAATATTCACGAAATTACCTTTCGATTGTTGTAGTATTCCTTAAAAGTTCCCGGATTTTTGCAGCAAATTTCCCCAACCTCATAAGGGCCTAACACTTCTAACGTTTCATCATCTCTTATCTGAAGGTACGAGTTGGGGTAAGTTCTTCCAACGGATAAGTCGGGTAGATCTTAAAATTTAACAAGTCAAGTTATATTTCGCAATAATTTGCTCAAATACTCAAATGATGAATGACTATATAAATATTTTACCTCGAATTGATTTTTCTTCTCCGGTTGCGGGAAGAATAGCTGACGTGGTGCCAATCATGGACTCTGTCAGGCCATATGCCTTAGCAGAAAAATCATAATATTTTTGTAAGAAACTGACCAAAAGGATGGACATTTAAACGAGTAAGCATTTATGGAGTAACTCTTACAGAAATAAAATCCTTCACATTCGGCAATTTTAGCAATGCGTTTTTAACAGCAGTGGAAATTCTTGCTCCAGCCGACCAAATTATTTCCAAACTTGTCAAATCATATTCTTTTGCTTGTGGTCCTACCAAAGCGGGTAGAATGGATGGGAAAGCAAATGCGAAATTAGGCTGAATAAAATAATTTAAAAAATAAAATAAAATCATTTTATGAACTACTGCTAAATTGGGAAATTTTTGTGATATTAAAATCGTTGCATCCAAACCTTAAATTCTTGAACCGCATTCAAAATAATTTCACCCGACATTTTTCCAGTAAGAATACAAGTTTTTCCTGAGATTAAAAGCGAGAAAGGGAAAGTGGTTCCAACCGCATCGGCGGTGCTGGCAAACAGTAAATTCGGCCTGGATTCCGTGAAGGGATGCAGACTGAACATGTGAATGTTATAGAGAAGTTGCGCATGAGTGTACACAGCACTTTTAGAAGGACCTGGAATAATTGAAACCTTTAATTTCCACCTCTTTTAATGCCTTACCCACTTTATTCAAAATTGCTTTGAAAATTAACCTGAAGTCCCGGATGTACACAATATCAAAGCAGTGTCACCCAGCCCAACGGTCAAATTGGGACATGCTGTTGCAAAAAAAATCAAGACTTACTTATAGAATATTTAGCTATATAGTTTTCCCCAAAAATTCTTGCAAATGTTTTAAGCATTTTTACCATTTCCGTCGTCCTTCTCCAAGAACCTCTGTACTGAAGTGTGACGATCGTGCTTATCAGTACAAATAATTCTCACCTTCCA